>JAHZNG010003890.1:0-16783 GCA_027744375.1 Orchesellides sinensis | reverse complement strand
CCCTGTATAATCGAAGCTTCATAGCATCAATCTTGTCAACGGGAAAGGGTAAGAGACACCTGCGCTAGAGTTACTTGTGAGAGAGTTAATACTTAAGACAGTCTATATTTACCTGGATAAAGGAAACACAGCGAATTGTATGAGATGGAAGATTGAGGACAAGAAACACTGTTGACACTAGAAGAAGGGTTTTAGTAACCCGAACTTCAGCTGCGTTTGATGAAGTTTGGTGAGTGGATCCTTTTTCACGGATTATGGAAAACTCGCTAGGGTTGATTGCTAGCCTTGTTGACAAGGGCTTTTGTTCTAAAAATAAAAATCATTACATCTATTTTTCAAATTGTCCCACACAAAATTGTTAAGAAGATAAGCGGGTTAGTCTCGCTAGTATTAAAAAGCAATATATGTAAGTGTTGTGTTTTATTGTTCCTGTTGTATCATACATTCCGATTCCGACAAATCACATCATCCCTGAATATAAACAGTTTATACTAAATCATGATTATGATGTGGCATGTACCGACTACTATCCCTTTAGGTTGATGTTGTCCTCAGGCTCAAGTCATCTTTAGTTATATGTACATAGGTATGTACCTATGAATACATATGAAATATCTATGAATATAAAAATGTTCTGTTGGGCAAATAGAGAAAACCCATTCAATTTTTCATTGGCAAATCTGACTTCTTCTAAGATAATATATGCTTATTTCATCTGCTGTTAGTTATCCACTGCTTTTTAAAATTAGGTCAGGTTCGTTTGGAATACCAATGCGAAAATATATCAATGTCAATTATGTCTTACTTTCAAAATATTAAATGTTTTTTCCAAGGTATATAGACTCGTAAAGATAGTATTCCCGAGCTAGATTTACTACAATTACATTAATGATAAAATATCTCCTATTAAATGACGTGTCCTAAGTCCTACCAGGAACGTTTAGTTCTCATTTTGTAACTGGAATGATAGAATAGAATCAAACTTCATTTCAGTATAAAAATTACTTTGTTGCCAGTTCGTTCTTCCTCCACTTGGGAAAGAGGGCGAGTTCCGAAGTAATTTCGAATTTGCCTCAAGCGTATCTGACGTAATCGACCTTTCTGTGGTCGTATTAAATCCAGGATTACCGCTCTGAATGTGAATAGTAGAGCCGGAAGTAGTGTTATCATATCCAAAATCGGCTTGACTGTTCTCCTCACTCCCTGAGGACGATGAAGTACTACGTATGTTTGCAGTAAACCTACGGCAAGGATCTTGAAATCTCACTTTCGTATTTCCTTTTCGAGATTTGCTGTACATTGCTGGGATTTCAAAATTGGTTTCGTCATTCTTCCCCCCACTGATTCCATCCTCTTTATGAGATGATGTATATTGTTGCTGCTGAGACGACCACTTCCGTCGACTACCACTGCTCTGCTTTCCCTTGGAGTTTTTAATATGTTTTGAAGAGCCTTTATTAGGACGTTTGAGACTGTGATGATGATTAATATCAGTTGCTGATGTTGCCACAATGCTCTGTCTCTGATCCCTTAGTTTCCATACGCAGATTGCAATTCGCACGTTGAAGAAAGTAATGAGAAAAAAAGGGATGATGAGTGTAACCACGCTGTCAAGGTAGTTGGCTATCTCAGATACTCGGTGGTAGTCTATCGGGACTGTGCACATGTAACCACCACCGCGAAAGCTTTCTTCGTCTTCACTCATATTCTTTTCTACTCGCAAGATTTTCTCTACACGTGGCAATGATTCTTCGCTTGATTCCCCAGGGTAAATAGAGTGTCCTTAAAAGAAGAAATATTAATCTGCCTATGTATATAATTTGAATAAAGAAACATCCATAGCATTTGTAGGCGTAGACACTGTCGGCACAAGAATTTAATCTTAATTACATCAATTCAAAGTGTGTAAGTTAAAAAGCTGAAAAATAACAAGCATCTATATGGCATATAATACCATGAATTATGCATGCGATACAACTTTAAAGAAGTGCAGAAAAATACGTTAGGATACCCATTATTGCAAAAAGAACTTTGTTTTTATTCTTACAAGTTAGAAAGGCAAAGCATGTACAGTTCCAAATAAACACGTAGGGTACATTTCAAAGAACAAATATATATGAGTATCATTTATTTGCTACGCTGCATATTTCAAATTTCTGGAACAAGGCTTCAAGGATGTTTGCATTCACCACAGATTTAAAGATGTGCGGTATTTACATAGTGAATAAATGGTAAGCATTTTTTACGGTACAAAAAGTACCTAGCTTTGTTGAAAATAAGATGAGATCAAACGTCTCGCATTAAAGGCAGCAGAAGGCAATATGACTATGATGGCGTCTTGAAATTGTTTACAATGATGATTTAAATATTTGTTCTTGTATTGGCTTCCTTGAAATCATGGTAGGGGTCTACATTGAATAATACTGCATAAAAATCATGTATTATATTTACATGATAGGGCAAGCATGAATTCTACAATACAAAGCAATAAAAGCATGAAAGCCATCAATGATAAAAGGTGTTTTAAATGTTCGCATTAAAAAAAAGATCAGGCTACCGGCTACCAGAATTATGTTAAGTCGAGAGCATTAGACCAAAATTTACTGACCAGAACATAACTCCATTTTCCTGTGTTTAATGGTACATAACCCGCTGGCAATACACTTAAACCAATCTATTTGAACTGATAGAATTGCTCTCAAGACTGTATAAATAATTACTAAAAGATATTAACGCACCTACTTAATCATAAACTATGATAATAGTAAGCACCTCAGGGATTTTAATTTAATCGCAACGCTAATCATATTGTTTTACTTTCTCTTGAATGTCTATGACATATTGTAATATAGGTCCATTCCACAAAAAATCCAATCTGTTAAAGTACAGAAAGCAATTTTTGCGATTAAATCTTTGTTACGTTGAATGAATAGTTTTCCCATAAGTAAAATCTGTTGTGTGCTTTGCAATTTTAGTGTGAGTATTTACATTAAACATAGTGCAAACCGTTTCTAATCATTTTTTAGATATTACTAACTTGTTGTGTAAAGTTAAGAACTGTTTATCAAAGGTGAAAGTAAACTCAGTAAATGGTTCGTGTAGTTTTAGTACTTGTCTCGCCGGAGCCATATCGTATAATAACTTGTGGAGTGAAAAACTTTGTGCTGTTACCATTATAAACATTTACTTTGACTTACACTTACGTCAAGGTTTATACTTACAACTGTTTTATGTACTAAATTCCTAGCCTCTGATCCTGATGCCTGATGAATGCATACATGAAAGATATTTTGGCTAAGAGACATCCCACTTTTCTATGATATTCTGAATAACGACAAACACACAAGTCTTCAGCTGCCTGTTCCAGTAATGGTACTAGTAAAAGCTACTGTTTTGAAATAATAACAAGCTTTTAAGCAAGAATTAATGAGCTGTGCTTAGGTTACAACATTTATTTATAGGCTCTTTGAAATAAAATTTCCCGACGATGTATTGATCCCAAGTTCGGGGTCTTAAATCGGTGCAGCATTACTTGTGATGAATGAGATATTTGTTGTACTATGGCTGTGTGAAGTAAAAAGCTAAAATACTAATACTACTCTAAAAGATATAAAACAAAATGGTAGAATGTAAACCACGCATCCTTAAACAAGAATGCATGAATCCATTTCCATGCATTGCTCATTTCTACAAAACTACGGAATAACTAAATGGCTAAATTTTTTTCACTTTAGGCCTGTTTTAAAGAGTTGTATATGAAAAGGAAATAATCCTAGCCTTTACGTCAGATTATCTGTAGATAAAAAAAACAAGCTAAAAGTCAATGAAGCTTACGAAAACCCTTGAGAGTCTGCTCCGAATGGGAAACATTGCAGTTTGGAGACTCCTTTGGTGTTTTCAGGTAAACTAAATCGTTATCGTATCCATTTTTAGAACAATTTTGCACTTTCCAACCCATTTTCTTGCTCGGATTGGCATGCTCAGGAAACGGAACCATTTGCAGTGGTGAGGGCAGAGGTGATGGGAAATCAAGATTTCTTTTCTCACGTTTCACCTCCGGAAACGGGAGAGGGTCAAAAGTTTCTTGCGAGTAGTTTGAGAATGTCGAGATGTCTCTATATGAATCTTCGTAATCTTCTCGTCTTGATGGCATCTCAATCACTTGTGCAATAACCCAAGCATAGGAGAAAACAAGGAGAGCTATTGCTGTCAGTGCAGCGATAACTTTTCTAGCTTTCGAACGAGTACAAATCCGTGGACGTGATAATGGGTAATGAACTGCTATGTAGCGTTCAATTGAAAAAGCAACTGTAAGATAAACACTTATAAAACATGTGACTTGACCAAGGTACATCACAAGTGGACACATCAAGCCGGAAGTTATTACTCCACCGTAAACTCCTTCCAGCCATACAGCAAGTAAACTGACAAGAAATCCCGTGTCACTTATTGCCAACGCTGAGAGGTAGTAAGAGGCTGACTGACTTCGGTACTTGGCATTCATGCAAAACACTGCCAGTGACAGAGAGTTCCCAAGTGTGCCAAAGAAGAACAAAAGAGGCGTGTAGTACTTATCCACGATGACAGCTAGTTGATACATTCTAGAAAAAAATCAGATGAAGCGTCACATAAATTAGGTAAACTGGAATACGAACGTGTCGTTATGCTGTTGGCATTCCTAGGTACACATACGTAAGGATGTACATTATTGTCAAAAAGATTCTCGCATTATCAGCAAAAGACACTGATACCAGATACCCCACTAAGGTTGCATTTTATACGCTGTAATACGTGCTGATAGGTGGTAGAAACCCTTACAATAATAAACACAGTCTTAGCTGGGTAAAATACTTGCTTCCAGGAATATGCATGTCAGGTTTACTTTAGCGTATGAAAAATATTTGTTCCTGACTTTTATTCCTTTAGAAAACAGATACATATATTATTACATAGCAGAAATGGTATCCAGAGAACCTCTATACAACTAAAAAACGTCATAAACTGGATTTCATACATTTGGCTCGGCATGCAGTTTCAGGAACACATAGTAGATCTAACCCGAGTGATTTTTTAAAAAACGTTTGAGATAATGTAGATTATGCAAATGCATGAAAGCCGTTTCCCAACCCGCTCACTATTTCTCCGCTTCCCACAATCATAGCATCATGGGCTTACATTTCTTCAGCTATGGGCACCTACGTACAAAGTTGCTTTGTTGAAAAAGCGACTTTCTTAGTATATTATGATGGGTCTCTCCAAGCTTATGATCCATGAAACTACTTTCTTTGGTTCGGTAATATACAGACTTCCTATAATGTACTTACCGTATATTCTGCAATAAAATTTTTTACACAAAATTAAATTCTTTTTAAAACATGTTGCTACACATAAGCATAGCCAAAGGAAGAAGGAAGAAAAAGTATTCTTATTGCTAGCATTACGTATGTAAAATATGTAACAACACTGAGGAAGCAATGAGATTTCACACTGTCACTGTACGCGCTCAAAAGTGGCATACACTATTCGCAAATTTTGAGGGTGAAAGTAAAGCGGATTAAAGTAGATCGAGGCGTTTTTTGACAAACATATGCATGTAATTGTGACAGTTCTCCAACTCCAACAACCATGACATGGAACTTTCTCCTACATAATGTGCTATTTTTACTTGGTTGTTTGTAATATGGATTTGAACAGTGAAGAGTTTTTATTTCAATGCCTTTACTTGTCTGTCTGCGTGTTTGTGCTGGGCTTTTAAGAACGATATATTTTTAAAGCGTACATTCGATTTGAGAGGTGGCAAGGTGCTTAGGGTGTTATAGAAATGTCGGTATCACGTTAGTATTCATCAAAAACTTTAGATGTCTAGCCGGTCTAGCCCGTCTTAATTTTACGCTCAGACTTAATTAAACTTTAAATTAAAACCATCTGTAACAAAGGCCATTTTGCATTTTTAACACGGCTCCCTTATAGCAACCAACAAAACTGATCGACCAAAAGTACAATAAAAATTTATATGAATTTTAATTAAACTTTTGTTATAATGATCAGCGTTATATACTGCTTCTTCGAAATGGTTAATTAAATATATTTGTGTTGTGCTTTCATCTATCATTTGTCTAAGATAGATGTAGAGCCTGTTTACACGCTTCAGCTACATCTTTTCCGATTCAACTTCCAATTGATTTAAAAAGTAGCACAGGCGTATGTAAACAAAGAGGCTTAACTACTCAGATAAAAGCATTTTAAACTTTTACATCACCAATAAGTTTTTAAAATCTTTTTACACAGCACTTCAAAGCTAACTATTATTATTAAATTGGTGTTTTTATTGTATTCTTTGAATTTTAAAAGTTTTTCTCTTAGAGCAAAAGCAAGAATAAAGAAAGAAAAATCGATTTTTATTAAGAAATTCTGCATTTCTTCTTGCTGATTACGTTTCTCGCATTTTCACTCAGGTGGTCATACCCCTGCCGTGTCCTGATGCAAGATGGGATTAAAATTCAAGAAAACATGTCTATTCATAATCTTATCCTGTTAGTACAACGCTGAAGAAATGCAACTAAAGTACATATTCGTTGTCTTAAGCGGCTTATCGTAAATTTAATTCGAAATCTTTGGGGGTATTGAAGCTCTGGAGAACCTCTCAAAGTTTGACCAAAAAAATTTCTTCTCCAAAACGAGTTATAAATTCTATCAGATGGAAAAGTTTATTTTTGAATAATTACTTCTTGAATGTAATGCTTATCACGAAAATGTTTGATATGAATCCTTTAATCTTGTTTGCTTCCCATTTTACATTGAAATAAATAGTATCATTGCAAGTAAACCAATGCTATTAATAAAAGCACAGTTGTTACCAGGTCTAAACAAATGCTTTAAAAGTGGTGTATTAAATAAGATCATGATCAGACCTACAAAGTAGAGACCACGTTGACCAGAATGACAAAATATTTTGCTCTAAACAAACAAAGCAGGCAGTGAACCTGATTTAAAAGTCTCCAAAAACGTAATTGATTGCAATAGTGCTGAGTCTGATTTGTGAACTATTTGTTCAACTATAACAGGCAAGATTGGTTTTGGTTTAGCATCAGCTTTGCATGGTGTTAGGAATTGCTATCCATTAGATTGCTTTTTTGCAACAATTACTGACATTAATGTAAACACAGGTGTGTACATTGCAGTACCCGTGTCAATTGACCAAATCAAAACTTACCTTAGTGTGGAGATGTCCGGGGGCTCACTTAGCCCCAATGAGGCTTTCGTGTCATTGTAATCTAGGGGTGAATCCATGATGGAAATTAATTTTACTTGAAGCCAGTCTTCTTGCAGAATTTGGTATGGACGTTGTGATAATATATGTTTTCCCAACTTAAAAATTCTTCAAAACTTTTTGACTACAACCCATGATATATACTTGAAGCACACACACCACAGTGTTTCTTCGTGTCCGTGTGAAACTTAAATGTCAAATAAACTCTAAATTCCTTGTCTCGTTTATTTTGTTGATTGAAATGAATGTTATCTGTAGAAATCTGTTGATTTCGACTGAATAGGGTTGCGAAGCGTAAAAAATTGGGCACAGAATCAATGTTTGCATGCATATAGGGCTTACGACTTCTAACCTAACAGAAGAGCAACTGATGGTAGAACTGACTTTGGACTTTGGTTTTGTATTTGAGCTTACTTCGCCTTTTTGAGAAAACACAGGTTCAGCTTGAGTAGTTCTTTTCCGAAGTTCATTGTATGCTTGTATGAAAAAAAGCCCGTTCAATTCGTGCTACTCTCGGGCACCAGTACATCGAGAGCCTTTCCCTTACCTCTACACATTTCTGTATTGTACTTATAAAAGCATTATATGAATTGTCTTAAAGCATGTAGGTATGTTTCTGGCATTGATGTTTAGTTAAAAAATAACGAGAAATTATTTATACTTATGCTAGCAATGAACTAAGCTAATGGACGGATCTGGAACACAAACACTGAGCAAATATTATCATTTCGTTCCAAGTGTAGAAATAATGCTTTCTCCGTAGTCATATTGCTGATATAGCATACTCTTTCCAAATTCATTAGAACATTGGTAATGTCTTGTGTTCCGTAATGGTAATTATCTTACTTTTAAACATTGCGGAGCAAATGAGTTTTAGTTTATTTGATTTTTGACAAACTTTGTGCTTTTACCAAGCTACAATAAGTAGTTGGTTTTTACAGTATGTCACAGCCACAACAGCAGGAATAAAACTATTTTCCCGCAAATGTCGAATGGAAACGCGATTCTGATTCCATTGGGAATTTTGACATGTCTATTTCGACTTTTAATTATTATTACATCATTTATGATTTAGGGCTTATTAATATGGACTCTTATTTTTTCATCGAATGGCCCATTTCCGAACAAATGAATCAACTAAGTAAAAACAATAGTTTACATGGAATCCAATTAAGGTGGCGCGTGGTGGTGAAATCGTAATGCTTGTGCTCAATTAAAGCAACATCCATTTCCAGTTCTTTCCATTTTCTTAAAATTTTATGTCTGTTAAGTCTCGGGTTATGGACACAGTACATAATGAAGCATTCAAAGAAATTACACTAATAAAGTTACATATAAGGGCTTTTGTTCAATGCTCCAATTCTGTCATCTGCTTCCGCTGCAATTGTTTGTCAAGTCTGTGCAAGCATTTGTTACCAAATATGTAATATGTAATTGTTTCTTGAAAACTTAACGGTATTCTTTTTATGTGAGCCAAAAAAGAAATATATAGTAAGTTTTTAAAGTTTTAAAATGTACTTTTATTTTAAATTATCATCATGGTATATATTTGTCGATGTCTTAGGTCTCTAGATAAGATTCTAGTGCTCATGGGGTGCTTGATTAATATCCTATAGGTAAAACCTTTAGTTATTTTATACCATGGGCTTTATTCCATACTTTAAAATCTACCGGTGGATTCAAAATTCTCAAGCTACCAGGCAAACTTTGTGCAATGAAATACTTGTCCTTGACAAACAGCATTTGTGTTCGAGTAGTTTAGGTTTACACTTATGAGGTAAAGGTAATTTTATCTCTACAACTATATTCTTAGGTTCTTTAAATAATGACGTTGATACCTTTAAATAATGACCCATGCATGCTGCATGCTTTTTAACTGCTTTCACCATAAGAGTTTTTCACTATGTAGATTTGATTTAAATTATAAGTAAACATCTAAGCCTAGTAAGAGAAATCTTACTGACAAACCTTCCCAACATCAAGAACTTCGATCGACCAGAACGTGTATGTCTGAATTCCAAGTAGAACAGTTTACTACAAGAACTAAAAACTATTTTTTACTTATAAACCCCTTCCTTTCTAGGAATAATCTGTTTAATCTTGTACTTATGTAACTTGACAGTAAATAATTAACAAAAATAACGAGCTATCTTTAAGTAACAAAATTTTTACAGCGTTACTTATGTATGTATATTAGTAGTCCTACAATCTGTCATGAATGTAATATCTAACATATTACTTATTTTAAGATGTACAGCAATTTTTTAAATCTTTTCGATATTTATGTGTTGAGGTTGGCTTATTTTTTTTATTAATGTAACATCAATTACTCACCACTTTTTTAATTTACAAACTTAAGGCTGCAGTGGAGTGCGGAGATGTGTTGCCATTAGCAAGATTTAGGAAAAACTTATTCAATTAGCATTAGTGGCATGGACGAATTTCTGATTTTTAATTTGCATCCCTCTTTTTCGAGGACTTAAACGTTTTCAACGCGTGGTGCAAACTATACAACTTATAGTCAATAAGCTGAAGGTTTTTTAGAAACAAGTTTTAAAGAAATCCTTTAATCACAACTCGAGTTAGAACCCTTCAAAGTCAAGGTCTAGTATTAGATTTTCGAAATTATCCTCAGTCTGTTACCACGATCCCTGAAACACGGCCAACGTGTTAGAACGGGCGCCAAAGTAAAATTGCAAGTCTCAAATAAAAATTAAAGTGGAAATGAAGATATGATGCTATTGAAGAGCTTTACGAAAATACTGATTCTAATAGCATTACGGACATCTGACATTTTATTTTCAACCCTTCCTCCCGATGACTTAGGGACTTTCACTGCAAAATGCAAACTATACATAATAAAATAGCCAATAAGTTTTTTTTTCAACACAATTTTCAAAGAAATCCCTCAATCACAAACAGAGTCGAATACGGAATCGACATTTTTTGACCAGTACAAATATAAATCTAGAGCTCATTTGCATACGAACAAATCCCGCGAGTAAATCTGGCCTGCCTGCTAGTTTTGTTGCAAAGGCGTTATATGAATCCTCTGCTTAACTATTTCCGTGTAACGCATATATTTCCAAATCCAGTAGATGAGGCATGTAGAAAATTGGATGCAGATTTCAATGCAATTTTTAGATTTGGAAGAAATTAATTTATTGTAATATATTGTGTACCTTTTCAAAGCTCCAAACAGTTTAAACAATCATCCCATCTAAGGACCTTAAATAAGATACTTAGTACTAGACTGAATTAAAATAATTTCGATTAGGTTGCTACCCGACTTTTTAATGCTAAATCCACTACAGCCTTAAACTGGATTTCTTCCATAACACTTAGTTTTAACATTATTCACATGCGACAAGACCAAATTTAAAGGCAAGAAGCTTTCATTGCTGAACGATCTCGTTGGAGAATACTCTTCGTAAATAATCAAGTAGGACCGTATATGAGCATGTTTTAATAGGCAAATAATATATAATGAAGTGTTTTAACGTAAACAATAGTGCATTTCCGATGGCAGATGTACTTCTAGCAAAGTGTTCTTTCAAAAATAGAACAAAATCGAGTCAATCAAGACTCTAATTAGTATTATCAATAGTAACAGTTACAAATCAAATAATGTATGGATAGAATTATAATCATAATTTTCTTAAGATAATTACAAGGTTAGTTCAATTCAAACAGGTAGACGAATCATCAACTGAGGTATCGGTATCCTCATTAGGACTGACGATAAAGTACATTAAAGTGCGTAATTAATTATCACCAATTACTTTAGAAGCTTAAAATATATTGGATAAATAAATTATACGTTTGTTAGTATATACACATATTACTTGTGGTTCTGGCATTACCGATATGCTTGAGGATTTAAAGTTTGGATTAAGACTTTTATAGGAAAAGCAACGTAATAGTGTTATTTAAAACAGTCCAAAGCACAGACACAACCGTTGTCTTTTTCACGACATAAAAACTCCCAATATCAATCTTGAATATGGGCACCGAACGCAAAAATCTTCGCAACCATCGGGAACTTGTCGGGCAATACATCCAGTTTTCCAAAACCAACTGAGACAGTTCGTACATCTGTCCAAACTTTCGAAATAGGTTCCACAAGTAAAGCAGAGATAACATGACCAGGCATCCCATCACCAATGACCGAGGACCACTTAGCTTAATGACACCGTACGATGCCAAACTTCCAACGGAAATGGCCACAGCTTTGTGGGATGGACAGAACCAATCTTGGTACGTTTGCTGCCATAAACGATGGAGGACCTGCATAGAGCGGAATGTTCTGACAAATGTTTTTGGTTCCCGAAGAGCACTCTTTGTCCGGGCTTGTTTTACTTTCCAACTGATTTTATAAATATCAAAGATTAAAGTTAATTATTTATGGTTAAAGCATGCTTAAACGTGGCAAAATTTTTGAATTATGAATCTTACTCCAGTTCCTTAATTGTGAAAACCATGCAACTAGTGTAGGCGTACATATGCATGCCAAATGCCCAAACGTGTGCCTATAAAAGATAAGCAGGATGGTTATTGATTTGGACTTTGGAGACGTAATACGGATTTCAAGGGATTTCATATCAGTTTGAAATCTATTTAAACTCACCCAAGTGCTTATCCAAATCCATCCGTGAATAATCAAAACAGGCAGGCGGGCAATGATAGGAGTTTTTAATGGATCTTTAAATACAGAAGTGAGGAAATGCAACCTGTCGGGCTTTTTCATTATAAAAACGGCGTTTTGTAGATTGACCAAGATTCCTATTATTATAACCGCTGTAAAGAACTTGATACATTTAGGACCCTTCTCACCAGCCAACATGTACGTTTCTAATAATAAGCGTTTCCAATAATAAATGTATTCATACATGGTTTAAAATCCCTAAATGTCACAGATAGAGAAAAAATATCTGTTAATAAGTCAAATTTAAAACCTTTTATGTTCCGGAAGTAACCCAAATAGCGTTGTAAGAATCGTGGGGTTTCCTCCCATGTTATTAGAGTATTTATTTGAAGCACAGCAGTCATTGTGTAGCACAAAGTGAGGTAACCCATTTGAACCAGAAAGTCCAAAGATGTCTCTTCCTTTTCCAATACCACCTTTTGAAAAATACGAAATGCAATAAAGCAAACATAAAAGCAGTTGAGAGAGAGGCTTGCTCGGAAGTAGAGACTTCTCCATTTTGTTAGGTATACTTGGATAACATGATGCCCCGCTTTGTCCTTGACAAAGCGAACTGGTAAAGCTCCACAAAACCATGCAACATTAGTTGCAAAGACAATTGCTCGCCAAGGTTTTGGAGGGATCATTGCCAAAAATGATGTATTCTGTCAAAATCTTTCCAGTGACTTGGTAAATTTTTTGGAATCGTCGCCATTTTATATATGCATGGAATCTGCTACAATTTGTGTAAATAATTTATTACTAAGTTAAAAAAATCGAGTGGGTTTTATTGAGGTACATTTATTTTGTTCTTTATTCCCGGTTCATCTATAAACACGGCAAATATTGACATATTTCCAATTAAATAGACCATTGGAGAGAAGCAGGCGTCAGGCGTAAACATGTGATCATGACATTCCACATGCAACGTCAAAGAAAACTAGAACATGCCTTTTCAAGTAATTTTTGCTTTGACTTTCAAACTAATTTGCTGTCATAATAAAAATAATTGGTACTTCACATACCTAATATACCTTTACGTAAGATAAACATAAGCAAAGGTTAATCCGTACTAAACTAATCAATAAGGAGAATTTTTAAAAAACCCCACAGAAATACGGCCTGCGTAACAATTTAGTTGTTAAGTTTAATTAACTCTGCATGCTTATTGTTACAAAACAAACAATTAATTGTTCGGTCCTTTCTTACTACTACCTAACGCAACTACGACTAGTTTGTTTGTAAACCAACAGCATTAACAAAAAATCTTAAGTGCCCTTACGAAATTTCGGGAGCTTGAAATAGGAAATGACAAGTCAATGTGTGCGTCACGTTTCTTTCATCAGGCCACGCTTTGTGATCTGATAGATGTATGCATTCATATTTTATTATCGCGGACCTACTGTAGTTTAACTACAAACATAAATTGCTTTAATTACAACAGTCGAACATTGAACAGTATCGACAAACGACTAATAAATTCATTTTACAGATTCCCTGAACAGCATTTGACCTTCAAAAAAAATTGCACTACAGATTAGCGCATGCCCGCAATAGAATGCTTTAAAGTTGACATATACTGTACTACTCGTTTAAATTCAAAAAATTAAACTCTAAACGAGTTTATCCACGTGAGTTGGAAACTGAAAATATTTGTAAATTTGTGGAAGAAAAATTAAAGTAATTTTGACCCTTTGAAAAAGTGTACGGTAGACGGCTTGCAGCGAACGAAGTATAATGCATAAAAAGATTTCTCGAACACTTATAACATTGCATTGTATCGATTTATTTTGTTTTCATGCATTTTTTATTTTACAGAAAAGGCAGAACGTCATACAAATGCTATGAGCAAAGTTTAATGGGGGACTTCGCTGTAGTATTGAGAATTTGATATCTACTTATTATGATATGACGAACGAGGATATGCAGTTGCAGATAATATTGTTCACAATTCTTTAAATTAACCTAAATTTTAAATTTTCAAAATACAAACCTACCTTTACACAACATAATTTTTAATAAAAGTTACTAAAAGCAGCTGCCAAATGTTAGCATGAGTATGGCAAAAAGCTAAGACAAATTTAGCAGACATTCATATTAAATGAAATGCTACTGTGTTAAATGCAAATAAACCCTTTGCTAAGTGCCAAGTGAATGTAAACTAATGCAAATAAATGGAACTACTTCATTGATTACAGAAAAAGCAAAGTTATAGTATTATTGAGAACTGTCCACATGAGATTCACGACAGTTATCTGCTTCACGTAGTAAAAGCTTCCCACATCAATCCTGAAAGTGGGCACTGAGCGCAAAAACTTTCTCATCCATCGGGTCGTATTTGGAGCATGCATCCAGTTCTTCATCACTTTTCCAGACACGTCGAACAACTTGCCAAATTTTCTAAACAGGGTCCACAAGTAGAGAAGAGACAAAGCTGTCATGCAACCCATCACCACCGATCGAGGTCCTCGAAGCTTGATGACACCATAGGAAGCCAACGTTCCAACACAAACGGCTACCAGTTTGTGAGATGGGATAAACCAGACCTGATGCGCGTGCTGCCATACGCGATGGAGAACATGCATGTAGCGTAGCGTCTTGGAAAAGGTTTTTGGGTCACGGAGGACTGCACTTGTTTTCGGATTTTTGACTTTCAAACTAGGAAACAGAAGGCAATTGCATACATTTTTTACAATTCTCACTAAAATAAAAATTGTAGGAATTTTTGCATGAAATTTTCGCGGCTTAGCTTCTTACTCTAATTCACGCAGGGTAAAAATTAAACAAGTGATGTATGCGTACAGTTGGAACATGAACGCCCAAACGTGTGCCTGAAAATTTAATACGCTTTATTAAGTCAAATCAATATACCAGTTAATGCAGAGGTTTCTTTAATTGTTTCTAGATTCACCCACCCAAGTACTGATCCAAATCCAGGCTTGAATCGCCAGAACTGGTAGGCGAGCCATGATGGATGTTTGTAATGGGTCGTTAAAGAGCGAGGTCAAGAAATGTGGTCTGCTTGGTATCTTCGCGATAATTATGATATTTTGTAAGTTGACCAGTATTCCTATTACCAAAACCGCCGAAAAAAACTTTATGCATTTCGGACCCTTCTCTCCAGCTAGCATGTATCCCTCTACAAAAGAATATTGGATAATAAGCAATTTCATCAAGTCTTCTAACAAGGATGCGTAAGGATTAAGGATGATGTATTTACCCTTGACATTTCTGAAGAAGCTTAGATATCGCACAAGGAAAAGTGGCGTTTCCTCCCACATCCACAAAGTGTTGGCTTGCAGTACAACAGGCATAGAATAACAGAAAAATATGTAGCCCATCTGCACAAGAAAGTCAAGGGATGCCTTTTCACTGTACAGGACAACTTTTTGAAATACACGAAATGCAATAAAGGAAATGTAGAATAAATTCACACCGAAACTTGTTCGGACATAAAGAGTTCTCCATTTTGTAAAGGATGCTTCTATCAGCCGAACGCCATTCTTTTGCTCAACGAAGCGAAAAGGAACAGCTCCACATAACCATGCAATATGAGTTGTTAATACCATTACTCTGAAAGTTGACGGTTGAATCATCATTATACTAGGTGAAAAATATTAAGGTCAAACTGCTTCCGTTAAAAGCTTATGAAGAAATGAATGGGAACTTTGTAGTTTAAGAGTTTAGGGTACGGTAATTAAATAATAGGACTAGTGCGTTTGCTTAAACGATTGCTGCTTTAATACAGGGCCGTAAGAAAGGAAAAGCACTTCTGCTTACGGAAACGACGTCATGTACGACGCTTTCTGGCGTCATGTACGACATGTACACTTTTGTATGTGTGCAACGTATCCATACATGCTAAACAAGCAATTATTGAAGATATCCACTAATTCACCGTATTAGATAATAATAATAAGGAACCAGGCTTACCATATTCGTAATTTGTGGAGCTAAGAGACTCAGACAGTTAAACAAACTACCTTGTTCCTTTCGTATGTATAATGTATAAATTAGACAACATAGTTTAACAAAATGGTGCATTTAATTGGACTATTTCGAGTATTTCTACAAACTAAAAATTGACATTGGCTTAGTATGTATGTATGCTTTTCTCTTTCACCTGGAGTAAAAACGAAACGGTTGTACAAGAAAAATATTTCGTTGTACCTGATAGTAATTGGCATCTTTCATCTATGGACTATAGACTATTCTACTACCCTAAAGTAAATACGTAGTAGTCTTTTGCGGAACGTTATAAATCGAAACAATTTTTGGTTTATTTACATTATACGTAGGTATAAAGTTAGATAACTATTCTTTCCCTCGAACAAGAGAAATTAAGTGAGAAATTAAATACTTTAGAAAATGAACTCAGCGTGGCCTTCTCGTAAAATGTACCTTTAAAGAATAACTGTGCGACTTGTGATAATTGCTTGCAACTAATATGTAACTAAAATTATCAGCTCACGATAATTGCCGCTGTTTGTTGTAGAACCCAACGCTGGCTCTGAGTGTAAGCATCGAATTTCCGTTTTATACTAATTCTGTCTTGTGGTAGCCATTAATAAATAAAATTGACAACATTTAGAAATAAGCGACAAAATAGGAAAGTGATTTCATCAAAGTTTTACAGAACAACTAAATTGTTCAGTGAGCAAACAATTTCTGGCATGTAGTTAAACTTCCACTAGGATACAAGTCAGCAGATATGTAGCTTTAGTTGGAAACGTTTAGAAATGAACATAATTTCCCAGGAAAGCTTACAAAACGCCTGTGATTAGCACTTGACCACTTAGCTTCTCAAAAGCCAAGGCCAAATACAATGT
>JAHZNG010003889.1:0-15823 GCA_027744375.1 Orchesellides sinensis | reverse complement strand
GTATCATCGGATCGACAGTGCGTTTGGAGAATCTAGTAAACATGTTGAGCTAAAGGAAACATTTCAGAACCATAAATATCTTTTAAGTAAGTCATACCACCTACACTGCATATTATTGATCACATTTTCACAATCTTAAAGAAAATTCGACCATATATTACACGTAACTACAGACCAATCATGATTGCTTATAAATAAAATGGAAAAATTCATTTGTTCTTGCAATGCTTCTCGTTAAACATGTTCCAATTTTTATTATGTGAATGAGTTACAATTACAATTTTAACGATAATGCATTAAAGTCTATTGATTAAATACTATTTCTAAATGCAATGCAAGCGTTACAAGTCTGAATCATTAATCCTGCAAAATAAGAATTCATAATGTTTCGATCCATAACTCCAATGTTAGCCAGTGGGATTGCCTGTGGTTGTAATGACCTAAGCACTTTTATAAATCTATTCACCGAGTAAATCTTGCTGCTTTGAATGTACATTTTCCTCGATCTCCTTGAAAATTCCAAAACAAAGATATTTGTTGTTGGTGCAAGTTGGCGTTTCCAATAAAACAAAATTCCCTTACTTGTTTCAAAAATGCCGACACAGTAATGGAACGCTAGGATAACGAGAATGTATAATGACACGCCTATTCCTCCATCCAAGGCGAAAACAATTGGAGGAACAGCATGATAAGCAATGGCACACACGCAAGTGTGAAACACAAGGAAAAAGAAGGAGACTCCTAAAAAGTACCCCGAAAGGTGCCCTATAAATTTATGGATTAATTTTAAGCTAACTGCAAAACAGTTATAAGTTCTTATCCACGTTCGGCTCAATTCATTCCTCATAAATACACTCATTGTTTTACGAAGCACTAACATTGAGCTGACTCCAACGAGGGAGCCTGCCCTTAATGCTGTAAAACTGGTTTGAGCCATAACAAAGCAAAAGGTGAATCGGATAAAGATGACTGACACGTTTTTTGTTAGGTCGGGATAATCCATGGAGGAAATGATAACGAGTGCGCAGTAAACTGGATCCAGGTTTTCAATTACAATGAATAGAGGGAGAAAGAGGGGGATCACAGTAAATAACAGAGCGTGGGTGTACATCATCAGACCAGTCAGGTCTGCAGTTCCCTTTGGAAGTTTCTTCAATTCTGCCAACCGGAAGTAATAATTAAGAAGCTATCTTCATGAGACCATGAGCTATTAAATACTATTTACCTGAAATATAGGAGGCATTATCGATATCCTCGTTGGATATTCTTACTCTGCACATCTCTCTCTCTTTGTAGTAATACCAATTGACAACTTTAATAAACTCTTCTCCGTGTGTGTAAATGAGATAATCTAGGAATAAAATGTAAGGTGCGAGACCCCCAATTACGATGAGAACAATGATCTCATGTGCCTTAAGCGAACCAGGAATCCAAGCACCTATCAGTAGCAAGCTCAAAGACAGACCTAAAACCCCAACACCCAGCATTCCGGAACTGATAATAAAATATGGAATCACTTTCCTGCGGTTGGTTATAAACTCCCACTTCCTCTCCTCTACATTCCAGTTAATTAAGTAGGGTAAGTTAAATCTGGATGCTTGATAACTTAAGATATTCGCTTTTAGCACTAGAGGTGTACTCATTTCAAACGATTCTCTAGAAATTACAAAGAAGACTCAAGTAATGTATGTAGCAATGCAAAAACATTAAAGTTGTGGTAGTTTATACCTCTTTCCTTGTCTTCTAGTTCTGCCAATGGCAAAAGTTTTAGAAGCTACAAGGTGAAGGTTTTACTGTGACTTCTAAACAAGCATATAGTATTTTTATGTTAAATTGCTTTGCAAAACTACCAAATGCAATGTTCGCTGAGAAAATTGCCAGTAATTTATAAAACTGCCTCTATGTAATGAACAAATTAGGAATATACGCTTCCACAAACGATCAAGATGATATCAGTTAATAACTTAGATTTTTTAGATAAAATATTTCTACACACAACGTAAAGTGGTTAGGAATCGATTCTTCGCTCACAAAGGAATAAATAAGCTTTGGCAATTTAAATAATTGTATTTCAACCAGCTTGATTTACGCCACTTGTTTTTAATAAAATAAAATAATCTTTTAAATCGGCAAAACTAACGTTTTTTGCAGGCATTATTCATATTCAGACGCCAGCAGTATTTGATGGTACATTATACATTAATTGGATTCTAGGACTTATAAATCTCAATCATTTTTAAGATAAGGGTACTTAATCATTGGTATTGTATAGTGTGTTCTCAACAAAATTATCTCCTCGGTTTATAATTCCTGACCCAGTAAACGACGACGCAGATGAAATCAGGACTAGGCCTAAGTCAGTTAGCTTTTGACCTAGTGCCTCAGACCTAGTCTAGAAAGAAAACATTGTAAATCATTTTTGATCTCGTTTTGATCCGTCTTACTACGTTCCAGAACATTGTATATAATTTCTCCAACTTATTTACTACACAACTTTTATCAGCATTTGCAGATCATAATCACAGATCCATATGTTTATGAAGATGCATATTTTTATACTCCATTCCTGCAATATTTTCAGTGAAATAGGTCCATCGGATTAGTTCAGTTTATGACTTAATGTGTATGTGTATGCATGTTTTTTATGTATGAGCCCATTCGAATGTATCAAATTAAAAGTCAAATCTAGTTTCCAATAATGATTTGGGTTTACGAATTAGTCGTAAAAAGAAACAGGACTAGATCAAGTCGACCCTATTTTTGTCTCCGTATGAGTAGTGCTTCATAACCTAGTCCTACTAACATTGTGCAACGTATGAATACTAAAAATTACTACGGTTTAATGTATTTATCAGATTTATAACTTGATGTCCATACTAAAAGTACATAAAACACACACCAAATATGACGACGTGTACACGCATCTTACATTGTAGCAGTTTCCTGCTATATCAGAATCTTAGCTCAATCATCATAATTTATGCAGTTTTACTACCTCACACACAAGTGAAAGTGGGGAAAGTTCACGCATTACACGTTCATAAGCTTTAATTTAGATATGCACAAGTACGCTTCGATTTTCTTTCCAATACAATCTTATTAGTTTCGTATTACACTTTCCAGTACATGCATTCATAGTCAATATGTAGGTTAATATGGGTAATAATGAGTTCTGAACTTTTACTTTCACCACGATGAAAGAGAAAACAATAAAAATCACTGCCACTACCGCATGTGTATATAAATTCCGTTGGAGTAAGCCCTCTTGAGAAATCATGCTTCAGTTTGTTTACCGATTTCATCAAGGGAAGAGGTTCCTTTCATAATGAAGTGATTTTTTTCTTAAAAAAAGAAATTTTCTTTTACAGACAAGCATTTTACATCATGGCTAATCCAATCCCACAAGAAAACACTGAAGACTTGCCGAAGTCCAAGATCCCTATTCCATCTTCTCTTTACGTCAGTGGAACACGTTCAGGTTACTTGGCGGAACTCAGTGAGCATGTGTTTCTTCCAGGTGAAGAGGAGGATGAACAAGAGGAGATTTCACCGGAAAGTGGAAGAAGGCGTAGACGTCCTATAACGTCGCAAGGCTATGATGCTCCTCCTGGAATTCTCCATGAGCCGGTGGAAGGGGAATCCCGAAGACGGAGATTGGGAAGGAGGAGCTCGTCTGAATTAGGGGATTCCAGTATTGAGCTGTTGGGTCCTTCGGAAACGTTTGATGGGGAGGAAAGTGACAGTGCTGATGAGTTGTTGACAGAAACACTGAGTAGAGATGAGGAAGAGGAGGAGGGAGAACGAATTTCTGCGGCTGGGGAGGAGGGTGGTGGAGGTGATGATCCTAATTCAGCAGTTTCTCCCAAATATCAAAGATACTCTGCAAAGAAAGGGAGAAAGCAACGGAGTGATATTATCAAGAAAAAAACTGTTGGAGAAGAGGCTCCAGGACCAAGGAAGAGTGTAAGGAGGGAAAAGGAGGAACCTCCAAAGCGGCCAGAGAAAAAAGGCGAATGGAAACGAACTCCAAGCAGACCATTGAGTAGGGCCGAGGTCACGAAAGCTTTTAGCCGGACTCCGAGCAAGTCTCCTGCAGGACGATCTCCTGGAAAATCTCCAGCCAAGATATCCGCAGCTGAACAAATGGTTCTTTCTGAAGCTGTGAAAGCCTTGGCATCCCCTTCAAGATTTCCAGAGGTAAATAAGGACAAGGCTGACAAGTGGAAATGGGAAAGACCCAAACGAAAGGATGAGTGGGAAAAGCCAGAATGGAAAGAAAGTCAGAAGGTACCTACTTCGCCAATCCTTGAGCCTGGAGCAAAGAAGAAGGGAAAACAAGATACATCTCCTGGACGGGGGGAAGCCAAGGGTAAATGGAGCAAAGCGAAGTCAAACAAAACTATCGGAGTAATATCGAAGTTGGCTGACGCCGGGGGTGACGGTGGGAGTAGTGGGGATGACAGTGATGGCAAAACAGACAAGAAAGGGAAAAAAGGGAAAAAGCAGGATAAGCCAGGGGTTGAGTGGGATCCTGTTGAGAAACATGATGACGAGTGGAAACAAAAGATATCAAAGCCCCCTGCGGTTCGACCGGTGGCTTTGGGTGAGGGCATGGATCCATCTGCTGTGGAGGAGAAGATTAAGGAGGATGCTGTAAGGGATACTGCGGCTGGAATGAGATTGTTGCAGCTTTGTCAAACGAAAGATTGGTACGGAGTTGATGGTCATCTTAGGTATTTGGAAAAGAGAGTTCATACTGGGTTGACAACTAATTTAAAGCCTTTAGCTGGAGTTAAAGAGGAGGTGATTAATTCAAAGATGATTTTCAACTAATTTTTAGCTGATAGTTATAAGAATAGTTTAATAGTGGCTGTTGGTTTTTCTAAATTTTTAGGGGACTGGCTGGACCCCATTAATGTACGCAATCAAAGATAACAGAATTCCTATAGCGGACCGACTGATTGAAATGGGATGCGATGTCAATGCCAGAGCTAACGTAAGTTTTACTTAAACGTTCTTGTAATTAAATTTTGTTACTGGTTTGGTAGCCACTATGGTTAGATTTATCAGTTTCATTAATGATTTGGGTATGAATAATAGTGAACTACTAAGTTGTCAGTCTTACAATGGAATTTCATTTATTTTTAACTGTAGGATGGACTATGTCCTATTCACATGGCGGTTCTTCATGGACGCGATGACACGATACGGTTTCTCATTTACAAGAAGGCTGATGTCACAGTCATCCATGATGTAAATTTTTTAAAGTAATTTAAAATGCATCTGACTGTTTTTTTATGTTTTGTTAAACTTTGACTATCCAACAGGCTACCAAGCAAAATTTGTTGCATATTGCATGCTCGAGGAAGTCCGCTAACAGCGCGTCAATCTTAAGATCTCTGTTGGCCGTCATGCCTGATGACGCCAAATTGCAGAAAGATGCAGAAGGGAAAGTTCCAATATTTATTGCGTTGAGTAGCGGGTCACGTGGAGCTTGCCAAGAACTGCTAGCTAGTCAAGCTACCGAACAGCTAGCACAAACGGCTGGGCCGAATGAAGATACGCCGTTACATGCTGCCGTTCGAGCGAAGGATTTGGAAATTGCGAGGATTTTTACTGACTCTGGGGCGGATGTGAATGCTGCAAATGTACGTTGTAAACTATATCAATTCGATTTTAAAGGGTTGTAACATTAAATGTGAGAATGAATTCATGATATATTTTTTATTTTGACAGAATCAAGGTCAAACGCCCCTTCATATTGCGTCTGAGTTGGGCGAAGAAAATCTGTGTAAATTTTTTTATCTTTGCAAAGCCAATCCCCATTTGGCGGATAAAGAAGGTATTCAAAATACGTTGAATGCATTTCAACAGTAAATTATTGGAAACTTTAAGCTAATTTCAATTTTTTCTGTAGATCGGACTCCAATTCACTTGGCTGCAATGAATGGACACACTCAGCTAATTGATTTGCTGGCAGACAAATTCAAAGTGTCGGTTTTTGAGAGAACGCGTGATGGAAGCACGCTTATGCACATAGCGTCACTTCATGGTCATCCGGAAACGGCAATGGCACTATTTAAAAAAGGAGTTCCACTTCAAATGCCGAACAAGGTGAGCTTGCAAATAAATTTAGTGCGAGTGGTAATCAATAGGGTTATCATCACATGATACATATAAAGATAAGAGTGGAAAAGGAAAGTGTTTTATGTGATGGAATTCCCGCAATAAAAATCCCACTCTTTTGTATTTGATCGGTGATTGATTGAAATATCACGTTTTTTGTGTAGGGGGGCTCAAGAAGTATTCACATTGCAGCTAGGAATGGACATGCCGCAATGATAAGCAAGCTGCTAGAGAAAGGAGAGAAAGTGGACGCGTCTACGAATGTAAGTATCCAATAGCATGCGACGTGTTTTTACATAAGCTAACATTGACACAGATTCTGTAATATAGTAATAAAATCCGGAATATGGATTATTTTCTTTGTGTTTTTTCCTTCCCAGGATAACTTTACAGCGTTGCATATAGCTGTGGAGGCGGTGAGACCGAGCGTGGTTGAAACTTTACTTGGTTATGGAGCGCATGTTCATATTAAAGGAGGAAAAGACCAAGAGACGCCACTTCATATTGCAGCCAGAGTTTTGGGTGGAGAGAAATGTGCACTGATGCTGCTGAAATCTGGTGCAGATCCGAATATTACAATGGACAGCGGGGAGACGCCTTTGCACGTGGCGGCACGACATGGTAGGTTGAAGATAATCAAGTTGTTGCTTCGGGATGGGGCTAATCCTCAACAAAGAGCGAAGGATGGAGATACTCCACTGCACTTTGCATGCAGGTATGGTCACGTTCGAGTGGTGCAGGAGCTGTTGGAACATGTGAAGCAGTCGAGGAGTGCGAATGAATGTACGCTATATATTAATACTGTCACGGTGAAAGGTGAAAGCTCGCTGCATTACACGGCTAAGCTGAAACCTAGTAGAATCAAGTTGCAAGAGAGTGAGGAGAATTTAAATGTGGAGGAAATTGGGAAGAACATTGCAAAGTTGCTGTTGGATGGAGGGGCGTCAGTTTCGAGACTAGCGAAAGATGTAAAATCAAATAATTTTTATACAACTGTAAGCGTTGATGTGCTTAGGAAGGTTTTAAAAATAATCTGGGATTTTCTATTAGACAAATGAAACTGTATTCCATTACTGCGCGCATGTTGGAAACAATGACATTTTGATGGAAATGCTTGGGAGACTAACGACAGTGGAATGCCAGCGTGCCCTCAACAGGCAGTCTAATAAAGGATGGTCTCCTCTTCTTATTGCCAGTCGGAGGGGGCATACGGAAGTTGTAAAGACGCTGTTGGAATATCATGCGAGGGTGGATGTGTTTGACACGGAGGGTCGCTCTGGATTACATTTGGCTGCTGAGCATGGGTACCAAGAAATCTGTGGAATTCTTTTGGAACATAGAGCTTTTATTAATGCCAAGTCTCGCGTTGGTCTTACAGCCCTCCACTTGGCTGCTATGAAGGGCTTCACTAAACTTTGTATCTTCCTTATTCAGGAACATGGTGCTGCTGTGGATGCTTTAACTCTGGTAAATAACTCAGCTTCATTTCCATCAAAGTACGGTTTAAAATTAGTTCATAATAAGGTTTTGGCATAAGTAGATATTAGCTAAATTTTGTGTATATAATTGTGAGAATGAGCATTTGTTTTGTAAACCAAATTGAGAGTTTACCTAACTATCTATAATATATTACCTAGTTAATTAGAATGTAAAAACGCATTTTATACTGGCAGCCAAGCAATACATCAACAAGCCTAGTTGTTTCATTCATGGGCGAATTTCAGTGTTGGTTTTGTTTTCCATCGGATTTAGGTTAAAATTAAATTGCAAGAGTAAAATGAGAACGGTTGAATTATTTATGGAGTATAATTCATAGAACTATAATGTTTATGCTTTGTATAGAAAAAACAAACTCCGCTTCATTTGGCGGCCGAAAGTGGTCAGCTTGAAGTATGCCGACTTCTGATGGGATTGAGAGCCAGTCCTGACGCCACAGACGACAAAGGACAAAAGCCGATTCACTTGGCAGCCCAAAATAACCATGCTGAAGTTATTAAGCTCTTCCTGAAGCACTCCAAAGATCTTGTTAATAGTTTTACCAAGGATGGAAGTTCCTGTGCTCATCTAGCTGCCATGCAAGGATCTGTCGCTGTGCTTGAGGAGCTGATGAAATTTGATAAGCAGGGTGTTATCAATGCTAGGAATAGGAGCACTGATGCTACAGCTCTACAACTGGCAGCTGAAGGGGGTCACGCAGATTTAGTCAATTCTTTGTTGGATGGTGGGGCTAGCCCCAGTGATGAAAACAGGGTAAATTAAACTGCACAACTTATTTTATAAAGATCAAACTGCGAAAATGATAACCTGAAGCAAAAGATAAATGTATATTTTTAAAGGAGGGTTACACAGCAGCACATTTGGCAGCCAAAAATGGTCACACAAATGTCCTAGAAGCTCTACGTGCTTCACAAGAGGACTCCATAAATCTGACAAGCAGAAAACTAGGAATGTCTGCATTACACATTGCTGCCTTCTACGGACAAACAGAAACAGTTCGAGAACTGCTTCAATTCATCCCCGCCACATCTGGCACAGACCCTCCATTGTCTGTCGCCACTGCTTTCCTTAAGGAGCTCGGTACAGAATCTGGCATGACACCATTGCACATGGCGGCGTACTCTGGAGAGGAAAACGTTGTTCGAGCTCTTTTAAACTTTGAAGGAGTTCAAGTTTTCGCTGCTACAGCAAACTTTGGCTTCAATCCGTTACACTTGGCTTGTCGAGGTGGTCACACCACCGTGGTGGGTCTGCTTCTTAGTAGGTCCTCCGAACTGCTGGAAAGCAAGGATGAAAGTGGAAAGTCAAGTTTGCATATTGCCGCCATCAACGGACACAAACAAATGGTTGAAGTGTTACTTGGACAAGGCGCTGAGATTGATGCAATTGACAAGGAACTCTGGACGCCACTCATTTGCGCAGCCAAAGCAGGTCACTTGGATGTGGTCAAGTTGTTGGTTGAGAGTGGGGCGTCCCCTTTGGCGAAGACATCAAAAGGACACTCTGCCATTTGGTTTGCAGCTGCAGAGAACCACGTGGACGTGTTAAGCTACCTTATGAAAAAGGACCACGACACTTATGGCCTGCTGGAAGATAAAGACGTGGGGTTTAAATGTTTATTACATATTTAATTTACCCTTACAATTATATTAGTTTTGAAGCATTGTCTTCTCTGTATCTATAGTTTGTATTCAATCTTACCGTTTGTGGAAAAAACATTGACAATGAACCAATCGACGAATTCGTATTGTCTTCACCAGCCCCTGTTGATGTAGCTGCGAAGATGTCTAGCTTCCTGGTTTATGTTTCAACTAAGGTAATATTACCTAGAAATTTGTTTTACATTTTATTCATCAATAATGATTAGCGATATGATAAAGTTACTGACCGAAGGATTTGACCATCTACACTTCTCGCTGGTTGTCTTATTTTTCAGTTACATGGGGATCCTCCTTCATGGATGTGCTTTTTTCATAGACAAAGCGTCATATGGAACTGTCCTTTATCTGAGGGATCAGCTCTTTGGCGTAGGAATTCTATGCGCTTGTGTTCAAATCCTAGATTTCCTGTCATTTCACTACTTGTTCGGTCCCTGGGCAATCATTATTGGAAATCTTATGAAGGATCTTGCTAGATTCTTGGCGGTGTTGGCAATTTTCATGGTTGGCTTCTCCCTCGTCATGGCTTGTCTTAACCACCCTATCCATCCAAGACGGGATCTCCTTCCAAATGAAAAGTTGCCCACGGTGTTAACAAGCGGGTTATCTTCAGGAGTGTTGGTAACTCCCATTGACGCATTTGAACTTCTATTCTTCGCCCTTTTTGGCTTTAACGGTGCTGGCGACATGAAAATAGAGGTTTTGGGGCAGCCCGACTGGACAATTATCCTATTTAAAGTATTCTTTGGCATTTACCTGTTGGTGACTGTGATTGTACTGATTAACTTACTGATTGCCATGATGTCAGACACTTACCAACGGATTGAGGCTCAGTCTGACATTGAATGGAAGTATGGACTCGCCAAATTGATAAGAAACATGCATAGAAACACAGCCACTCCTTCGCCCCTCAATCTCTTTGTGGACTGGGGCACCTGGATTTACAAAAAGATTAAGAAAGCCAGAGAACCAAAGCAGGCTTTGAAATGGGAGACAAGAGAAGTTGACACGCCAGCTGAACAAACCAAGAAAGGCAAAGATGTAATCACTCCAAGACAAAGATGGCAGCAAATCTTTACTAAGACGCAGTTAACGACAAAGACGGCAAGACGACGTAAGATGTTAAAGCATTAGTAAAATGACATCATTATTTATAAAACGTTTTAAAGCTTGTATGTTTCTCTCTCTCTCTCTGCTTTAGTGTCTGAAGCCCATCTGAGCATTGCTCAAATTAGCCCAATGGTGGGGCAAGGAAGGTTGCCCTCTCGGGGCTCAGGCTTGGGTTCTGCATTCAGTCAAGGAATTCAGACCCGCATTGAAACGGTTACAGACTGGCATTTGATTTCTAAAAAGTACAGAGTTCTTGTTGGAAAGGAGGAACCAGTTCAGGAAGTTGTTGGTGGAGATGAAACAGGCTCGAAGAGAGGATCCTCCTCAATGGGCAGCTCAATGATGCTCATGTCCAAATAAATTACTATAAATTAAAGAATTTACTCTTCTATTTTAACGCATTTAACAACATTCATGAATTTGTGATTGAAATAAATAATGTCCTAGTTCTAATAAACTATTTAACTAGTTAAATACTATTTAGGTACTATTATCTTTAGTTTATTACCTAAATTGGCTATATTTAAATGACAAAATTTGAGGTGCTCATATATGCAAATAAACAGTGGAATTCGGATATTTGTTTTAAAGTAAGTAATTTTTATTTATAAATCGTAGATGAAATTTCAGTATTTAAGAAAACAATTACTTGTTTTCATTAACAAGACGATGTTTAACTAAATACAATAGCTCCATTAATAGAGCTTAAAATTCATCATTTTTACCGAATATTTCCCTCTAATTTCCACCCATCTCTTTCTCTTACCATTCATCACCGGACTCTACATCCAGTTCATCATCTGCGTCATTCTCAGCGTCTTTATCCCCTTCTGCCTTCTTGTCATCCATAGCTGGTGGCATCTCAGCGGTCGCCCGCTGGTAAAACTTCTGAATGTAATGATGCACCAGATACACGTAGACGGTGTAGGCATCTTCACAAGATTCCTCGTGATCCTCCATTTGGTCGGTGTGAACGTGATGCTTCCAGTTGTAACGGCAAATTTTAATGTCCATCTTACCTCCCGTCCTTTCCAGCTGCTTTTGATAATGTTGTCGGCATTTCAGCAAATGATGAAATTCCCTCCTATCAAAAAATAAAATTTTAATTGTTCAATAGACTATAAGTGGTAAAAAAAACTTATAATATTCCATATAACCTTACAAGTAGCGATGACTTGGATTATACGGGCAAATCTTCCAGTTTTCCTCCACTTGCAATGCACCAGTAAAGCCCAACGGAAAATTTTCTCTGCTACCTCCAACGGCTCCATCCACCTCCTCCTCCTCTTTTTCAGTAACATTTGTCGCTTTGCCTTCAGATTCACAAAAGGACGATCCAAGAGAAATCTCCAAATTCTTTAGAGTCAGGAAGTCCGCTTCAATTTTCTCAGGTGCACTGCTGTTCTTCTCCATGATCCTTGTATTACCTTTCTTTCAGAAGTTTGCTACTTTTAAATAAAAATCACTTCAATATTTTATTTCTTTCTAATTTTAAAGTTTTTTTAAAACCAACCGAGCCAAAAGTTAAGCCTACCAAACTGAAAACAGGAATGAAAAACACTTGTGAAGTAATTTGCCTGAATGCCTGTATATACATATGTATTACGTATAATGGTATAATGTTCCACATAACCTTAAAACAGCGCATATATATGATTGACCGTTTATATTTTTGTTGTATATTCGAATACACGTATTTATTCCCAGCTCAATAACGTTCCCTTCCCTATAACAGTCATTTCATAATAATAGCGTAAGTAATTTTAACGCATAGCTATTTAGCAATTCATTTTAGATAAGAGACCTGAGTCGCGAAGTACGACTTGTGTGCATAGTTTATGTATAACTAAACCTGGAAAACTCGTTAAGATTTGGATTTGAGTTTAAACTTAATGGATATTGTAAGACCGGAAGTTGGTTTTAACTAGAATAGGAGCGAAAACATGAGATTTATTTACATATTGTAAAAAATTATCTTTTAATTCATTCTAGCAATCAGAATCAGTAAAACAGTATCTACATATTACATCAAATTAGGCTATCCACATAAAATATTTACAGAGAAAATTGCATTAAAGCTGAGTTGAGTGTAGTAAGCTTAAACGTACTAAATTATTGCGAACATCAATTATGTATATCTAGTTTTATTCTTATGCGTTAAATAACTTAAAGATCCAAACGCAATGATGACAATAACTAAACTAAAAAAGATAACGTAGCTCAACACAATTGGATTATTCTCAATTTATTGAGAAAGTTTTATAAAACTTCCAATAATCAAAGGATAGATTCCCACAACGCCTGCCCCACATACAATCATTATAGAAGCAATTAAATCCGTAAAATGTAGATATCTCTCAATATAAGCAGCGAAGGAGGGATACGTGGTGGAAAATCCTATTCCAAATAAAATTCCTGAAGCCCATTAAAACAGGAAGTGATTTTTTAGCCCAAGCAACTAATAGTATGTTGGCGACAACAACCAGGGCAATGTTTCCACACACAATAAGCTGGGTTGATATTTTGAACACTGCTACAATTCCAATGCACGTCCAACTGCAAACGCTGCAGTGACGCCTGTTTGTGTGTAAGCCGACTCGGATTCTGACAGGTGGAGGTCACTGTTTTGACCAAACTTTGGGAAATGTAATGTAAGCGCCCAAGAAACAGCAGCAGAGTACGATCATTCTTATTTTTGCCCATGACCACCTTCCCCCTCCTTCCGGTACGACCTTATCTTGGTCAGCCTCTGCCATTGAGCCAAAATCACTTTTGTTATTATTCGTTTCTTCCGCCGCAGATGAGTTATCTCTGGAGCCCGATTTTTCGGGAGGTGGAGGGTGGTACCGAAGAAATATGAATAAGAGGAGGTGGTTTAGAGCTGCTACTCCAGTTAGAAATCCAAGAATGGTAAAAGGCACAAATAATTTGTCATTACTGACTACATTATCCCCATCTTTCCTCTCTTCGTCTAGAAATGGAGCCACGAGGAGTGACGCTAAGTTGGTGCCAAGTCCAAAAAAGAAGTGTTGGCCTTGAATGTACGGTGGGCAATCCGCCTGCATCATTTTCATCATCCATACAAATTGAGCTGTGTCATAACAGCCTGTGCATAATCCCACCACAACTGCAACTGTAAAGTAATATGCTATTGAGGGGCAGTGGGGAGTGACGAAGACCATGGCGGACATGGCTGCCAACATGCAGAGGACAGCTAGCTGACGGTTAACATAGTTGAAAATGAAGCCACCTGCCAAAGCTCCGACCAATTGGCACACGGTTACAATGGTAAAGACCTTTGATATTGTGGCGTCGTCCGTTTCAAACTTGTTTTGGAAGCTGGTCAGTGTCGGACCGTATGAGTTGACAGAGCTTCCCTTAAAATAAATTATGCTTTAAATATTTTGATAATTGGGTATTTCATGTTTTGTAGTTTACTGTGAATATTTACCAATGCAATGTTCCCGTAGAATATGGCAGCTGCAGTCAAATATTTTAGTTTTCTCGGCAGCGGTTTGTTCTCAGCCAAAGCTGGTGACCAGGTATCCTCGCTAGACTCCATGAATTCCTCCATCGCCAGTAGTACATTAAATGGGATGTGTAAATTTAGTGAGATTCTTTAACTCTGGATATGATATGTAAACAAATAATAGTATTTTGTTTATTTGACTTATCCAATGCACACGTTTATGTGTACAATACAACGATCAATTAAATTAAGTTTGCCTGTTTACTGTAAATGATGGTATGGTATGCTCAAAGCATTGTAAAAAAGTCAGAATGCCATTAGTCAAGGTTAAAATTTATATTATCAATTGACTTTGGTTACTTGTGTCAGTCAGTTTATTTTATGTCACATTCATTTCACATACTACTGTGATTAGGCAAATTAATCAATTAACACAAACAATCAAGTTTGTTTTTGGAAATTGATTGATTAGTTCACAGCTATTAATAACAATGCGCTTTGAAATGCATCGACAAAATACGAAGACTACAACAACTAACTAAACAGAATACGTTGTTTAATACATCTTTGAATACTTGCCTGATGACAATGAATTTATTAAATACAACTATACAAGAACAAAAATATTTGTTTTAGTCATAAGAAAATTATCATACGAAATATTTTATTAGAGCTCGTCGTCTAAGATTAATTGTAATCATTCTATTCTATATTCTATGAAAAAAAAAACCCCAAGATTATGTCAGGAATGCTTGCAAAGTGCGCAAGTTGTAACTACTAAAATATTAAAACTTCTCGTTTCTTAGTAAATTAGTCTAATTTTATTTTTATTAAACCCACGGTTTTAAGTATACAGATTTTTTTATATGATCAAGCTACATTTTACGCAGGACCTTGACACAACACTCCATGTGAATTGAAGCAAGGGTCGACATACATGTGGTCCGATCCTGAAAAGTAAACGCAAATCCACAGACTGGGAATATGGACAAAGTTTTGAATGTTCACTGCCGAACCGTCTGACCACTCGAATGCCTGGCTTGTATTGTATTGCATGCCTTTTAGTGTTGCAGCTACCCAAAGATCTGTAAAAAATTTAAATATCTTAAAATTATCTCACCAATTATTCGATTTTCAAAAAATATACTTTACTTGCATAGTTTTGATTACGTACTAAGGCTTCGTGGAGTGTTGTTGTATACAAGTTGATATTCCTCATTGTTTCTCAAGATAGCTAATTCTAGCTCTGCCGATTTACACACGGATTCAGCTCCCATCCAAGGTATAGTGAAGCTCTGATTTTAAAGACAGTGAAATACTTACGGAGATTTTCATTGCAATTATAAAATATTTGTATTGTACAGTACCTCATTTGATGGCATGTAAAAGGTTTTGCCGTCAATTGTGCCGATTTCAGTCATTGCCACAGGCTCCTGGTGCTGAACTACCTTTCCTATGAGTATACTTTAGTTAGATAATTTTGTTGAATAATTTTTAAAACTAGTTTTATTTTGTCAGACCTGGTATGGAAGCCGCTTGAATGAGTAGTACATTGAGAAATAGTAAAACAATCGGAGTCACAAATGAAGCCATTTTGAAAAGTTTTTGTATAAATCAAATTGGAATTATTTGAAATTTATTAGATTCCCTAGGTTTTGCAAAAACAAGTTGTGTTTAGGCATATGAGACAACTTGTGAGACTTTTATACTCCCAAGCTACACCTTATCACCTGTATCCAGACCAAATATAAACATGGATACATTGTTATCAGTTGTGACCTGGATTAATCTAGGTTCAATGCATTAAAGCGTGCAGTTACAATAAAAAAGAACGTTGAGATGAGCTAATTAATAATTTGGAATAACATAAGAATCTCAGCATATTGTCCATATTGGCAAACGTCAGCAACAGTTTGGATAAAAAATAGGTCGAAGAAATACTTCAATATTCCAGTTGGGGTTA
>JAHZNG010003888.1:0-14820 GCA_027744375.1 Orchesellides sinensis | reverse complement strand
AAGTAAATGTAGCTGTCATGTTACAGTCGGAATTCTTGCAGAAAAAGAGAGAAAGCAATAAGAACATAGGAGGCATAAAGAAACGACCATAACAAACTATACAATTTCATATAAATCGATCTGGACAAGTAAAGTATAATAACTACATGTTAGGTATACATACATATTTTTTCATGTATCAGAGATTATTCTGAAGATGTTATCAGATCCCATAAACATTATGTCTATAAAAAGGATCATTTATAGGTTTCGCAAATTTTTCCCTTCTACCAACCAACCAAGAAATTAATGACACTGCAATAAATCATCCTAAAATCACAGGACATATGACTTCCTTAGGTTTGTATATACATACATATATATTATGCACTTTCACCACACCACTAGATTAACGATTTTTCTATGGATTTAATTTTTTATGAAGACTAAGCCCACTCGGGAGCAATTAAATCGATCATCATCAAATGAAAGGCTGGAAAGCCGTATTACTCTGGTTCGATTTGGAAAGCAATAAAACCTACCATATTCTTCCTACTTTCTCCAACACACTATACAACATTTAGTTTTACCTACAAATTTATGTATGTACTTAAGCTACGTGAATATGCCGAGAGAAAGCTTATGGCTCAGGAGTTGCTGGAAGAGCGTCCCATTACAAGTTCGGTCAACACAACTTTCATTCGTGATGCAGTACGCCATATCTTCATCGTTCACATCCAACTTCCATTTATGTATTATTACTCTTTAGAGCACCCAGGCGACAATTATCTCATATTCTTCTCACGAAGCATGAAACACATCGTGGCCGATCTAAGATTTATGATAGGAAAAGCCATCCTTCTCAACTTTCTTTCGCTTTCGCTTTCTTTTACAACTATTGCACTGCATGCACAACTCCAACTAAACTCCATTATTCCTAAAAAAAAAACGTTCTTTCGTGCTATAATAAGCAATAGTTGTGTGGCAGAAACGCATCAGCTTGAAAGAGCGTCGTCCCCTACGTTTTCGACTACACATAAAACCTATGTTGAAGCTAAACTGATGATATAAGATTATATAAGATGGGTCTTGAGTGAATCTATATATTATCCATAAAGCTGATATGTATAATATAATGTAAGTTACAAATATTTGGTGATCATTATAATCTACCACGCTGTGTTTTTATAGATTACTGCCAACTTTGATGTAAAGCATATATATAAGATACAATACACGGCATTCTATGGCATTTTGATGATAATCATCATCTGTCTTTTCACTCCAACGTCCATGATGAGAAAACCAAGGATGTGGATATAAATGTACACCTCTCGAATCGAAAAGCCATTCATCCCTTCATTATTTCACCACAAGAAGAAAAGTACAAAAAACAGATGACTTGATAAGGATGAAAAAATTCCGATTTGCCAATATATCTAGATCAATAGAAACGTTTAGCTGCGGTATGAGGTTTGTTCATGTACGCCTTTACAGGATAACTCTATAACTAGTGAATTTTTCACAAAGGAATTTAGCAAGCGAGGGCATCAAGTTAGAAAAGAGATGGTCGTTAACCATCTTTCTTGTTCGACTTCCACTTGGTATATTTTTGTCCTTACGAACGACAATCAGCCATAAACAAGAGAGAAAACGGAAAAAATTCCAGCAACTCCACGTATTCGTAATGGTAATAAGTCTACATCTCAGACAAGGAGAAGCCTCTTTTTTATGTTCACTACAAAAGAGAAATAGGTCAGTCAACTAAACTTAAGCTGAACTAATGTCTGTCAGAGCTCTTCTGCAGCATGTTGTAGAAGGTACTAATAATAGATAGAAGAATTGGTATAAGGACGATCATGTGTGTCACATTACAAAAATGCTATACATTATTATTAGTAATGCACTTCATAGAGAGTTGTGTAGTACGTTATGTGGAAAAATATTGCCTTTACGTATACATACTCGTAATCAAATACTTTAAAGATATCGAGTGAAAAGTATATTTGAAAGAAGGATAGGCAGTACGTGTGGAAAATCGAGAGACCTGACCACTTTCGATTCTACATTCCGAACAGAGAGCCCTGATCATTTCGAGTTTTTTCCTAAACGAGGAGACGAGGTTTAATGATATTAAATTTCTACTGTTGTAGTATAACCATCAATCTTGGAGTAAATACAATAAATGTACAGTATGTAAAAGTAATAAATGTAGTATGGTACATACCGTTAAGGACAAAAACGAGAACTGAAGAGGCGGCCAGTGACAAGTAAAGTGTGATCAATACCAATTCCTACAGAAAATTTGGTACCATTGCCTAAGCATTTAAAACGATAGGAGAAAAATGTTCGTTTGGTTAACTGACTGACAACCGGATTAATTTGTGAGTTTGGCTCTCGCTTGGTATAATAATGGTCACCTCAATAATTGCAGAGCACTTTGACTACGAGAGAACAATAAAAAACAAGTAACTGAAGTAACTACAATAAAAAGGTAGTGTCACAGGGGAAACCTCATCCTAGGTTGACTCTCACTGACTCTCTCCAAACAGTAAACCTTCCCATGTAAAAATGCCAGACTCGCACATTTGAAGTGGGAACTTGTGGTGTCTTGCACTAAATTTTTAATATGTGAAGCCATCCTTGACTCTCTCTTTCTTTGTGAACCTGAGTGTGTACACGTATTCAATCCAATCTATACACAATATAATTGTATTTTCTCTACAGGAAAAGTTTCTTGTTGAAAGGGGAGGAAGCAATAGAGGAGCAGAGGAAAGATGGAGTTAAAAAGGCATTCATTTTCTTGATGGGCTTCAGCATTCTTTTCATCAGTGGCCTGGGCGGTCACGGTAGCCGTAACCAACGCAATTTTCTGACCAGTTACTCTGACTTTTGTGACTTTGCAAAGGAATGAGTAATACAATGCGTAGGATGCGAATGGGGTTTTTGCTTTTGCTTGAATCAAGAAAACCCCTCCAGACCCAGACTATTTATGTATATGGCTAGTGGGCATGGACAAATATACAAATGTATATGAACATTTACACGTAAGGCATGAATGAATACTGTACACCAGCGGCATAAATATGTTTCTAAACTCTTTGCGATTGTGTTTGCAGAGGGAGGAATTGTGGCGTATCTCTGGTCTGGTGTAGAATGAGAAACTAGATTAAGATTAAAACCCGTAAATTTAGAACTTATGGAACTGCTTCTACAACTCCTCCATGCAATCCATACTTTTCAACAACAAGAAATTGTGTGTCTAGCTTTCTCTGTTTTTTGTTTACTATTTAGCTAGCCAACCTATTGTTAAGCTTTTATACATCCCTATATTATGGCTTCCACTTTTTCTCCCTCGGTACCTTCTCTCTGACCAACTGCTGAGAATCAGTGCGTGTAATATAAAGTACTTATTCGATATCCTCCTCCTACTTGGCCTCTGAGAATCGCTAACAAAACCACAAATTCCATATTCATCACTAGCACGACCACTACCACACCACTGGTTCCATACTACACCATGGCTTCAGTCCTCAATGAAATTGTAACGATAATACGATGTTCTCAGAAGGATAGAGGAAGGAGACAAAAGCAAAAGTAAAGGAGCGATGTAGAAATGATTACAAACTGCCTATTGTAATATTTGCCTGTCTTTCCCCTGTTTAAAAAATTAAATATGCTGTTTGCTTGTAATTATTTCTGTAATTCTTCAAATATGCGTAATAACTGGTGTAATTTATCAAGGATTTATTGCTAGGTCTTCTTAGATCTTCGTTTAATGATTTCAGTACAAAAAAAATATTACTCAGGTGGGTACAGTAAGGGAATCACATTGTCATTGCAATATATAAAGAAGTTTACATTAACTCAAAAGTTCAAACTAATGTAGGTAAAAATTTGATTTATCGTTATAAGAGAAAGTCATTTTGAAAACATAAACCCTTCAATACATAATATCTAACAGGAATTTGAGGGCATGATTTAATAAACCATAAGCGCCAGGTTGGCCTACTTATCACATTATATATAATCAAGACCACTATCTGTTCAAAAAATGCAAACGTCTACGGAAATGTTGCTGTTTCCTATGAATTACACTGTATAACTTANGTCTACGGAAATGTTGCTGTTTCCTATGAATTACACTGTATAACTTAGAAAAAGTAATCAATATGCATATATACGTAGACAACTTTTATACCTTGCAAACTCCTTTGTATCGCTTATGCTCTCCCGTATTATCATCCTAATGTGGCAAGCAAACAGTATCATTAGCACGATACAATCACATAGAAAGTCACATAAGCCTTCTAGTCAACACAGTAATACAAACCGGTTAAAGTAGCAAACAAACTGCTGGGAAAACATAAAATGTTTCAATTATATAAGAATCTATATTTTGTATATCTTTTTATGAGTACACGTCTCTTTTCACCAATATTCTAGTGAAAGCGACAGAAGCATCAAGGGTAATTTTGCACGAGCCATTAGAAAGCAGATTCGATAGCTGAGTTGATTTGCAACGATGGATGGGACTTGTATTTGGCTCAAGGCTCGCTGATTATTTTTTTACGAAGATCATCGCATCTCATCTATTCATGTGACTGTGTAGTCATCTCCATGTTTCCTACTTGTGTAAGAGCGTAGTCATCATCATCACGACTCGCATAAAAATGCAAATCGAGTAATATTTGCAGAAGTGGAAAAAGAAGGGAAAAGCGGAGCTTCTTTTGTGTGCCTTTAATGACATCGCACACAACTATTACTGCCTCGTAAGTCACCATAAGCTCTTCTGTTGGAAAAGTACGTGCCTACTTGTACTATCCACTCGTTAGTTACCTATTTACTCCCTTTTCTTTGTCAGTTTTGGGGACTATATAGATCCTATTATGGGGAAAGTAGAGAGTAGCTAGTTGCATGTACACTTAATTACCGCAAGCTTTTAGTAACAGGGACAAAATTCTCATTCCAAGAACTTTTATATACATTACTTCCCTTTCGTAAAATATACTGTGTACCTATATGTATGTCATAGAAAAACTTTACTACTTGGTATTCTCAGTTTGTACTGCAAAAATCAACTACGGTTTGCTAGAACGAGTTAGGAGAGATAACACCATATAGAGTTTTTCTTTTGATTACAATCTGCACGACGTTTTTTACAGAAATCTTAAAGAATGTGTTGTTATACTATATACTATAATGGAAGTCATAAGGTTGGGATGAAGGAAGGTGTAGATTACATGCGGTGGAAAAATTACGACAGCGATTCTGGAACTGATTGAAGATACAGCTTCCCATTTTAATGTGCTACGTCATGTATAACAGCAGCATTCTTCTATCTAATTAACTTCTTTCGATTTGTGGAGATATAACGGGAAAAATGATGCGAAATTAACTTAATACTTATCACAGAACAACGAGTCGTTTTTAGATTAATACTACGGATTTTGTTGGATATCACAACAGGTCATCTATTATATTGATATCTATCTTGTTTTGAGTACAATAACTATACAATTGTAAGTACAAGAATAATATCATGTATATGCATGTATACCGATTCGAAAATGTTTGGAATCGGCAAGAAAATACATAAGAGAAGAAATACAGTACAGAAGAAATACTGTGGGAAATACAGAAGAAACGCGACGTCTAGCAAACTTAGTAAAAGTTACTGGATATCTAGATATTTTCAAAGGAAAAGTAAATTTTTCTTCTAGGAAGCCGTTAAGGGTACAAAGAATGTGTCAGTAGATTTTTGTAGTGTAAAATGCCGGTAAATATTCGGCCGACCGAAGAAAACCCGTTAGGTATGTCATGTCTTGTTTTTAGGGCGGTTTAGTGGTTGTATTACAACAATGAAAATAATAGAGTAAAAAAGAAGCGGAAATATATTACACAGACATTCAAGAAATTTCAAGGAAATAAAGAAAAGAAGAAGGATTCCAGAAAAAAGAATTCAAGAAAAAATGTACACAGATATATTTAAGGAATCTGTCTTGACATTCTGGGAAAATATTACTAGTTTGATGGGTTGCTCTGCAATGAAGATATAGAGGTTGAAGGGAAAGCAAGCTAAATTTCTTACATTTTTCGCTCATCCTCCTGCGACGACATACTAAAATTATGATGATACAAATTATAAGGAAGAGGACGATGGCGATGCCAACGACGGCAGCTATCAGGATGACTTTGTCGTCTGACAGCTTTCTGATCCAATTCGCACCTAGAGCAGGAAAAAGGAAAGAGAAAGATTAGCAGTTCCTTTCATTTTCTTAATACTTTTTGGAGAATTTTCAGAGAATGAAAACAGTGGTAGAGGATATTAATAATTTCAACAGCAATATGTTAAAAAGCCTCATAGTTAATATCAAAAGCAATTTCAATTCATGCAATTCAATATCTACAACACACCCACGTCAATATCACACTGAAAACTTGAATATTTCAGGAATCTCTGTTCATATCATTATATTTTATTAGCATATCATAATAAACCTGACAAAAGCAGATGAGAGGGAGAGATCGGAAATTGCATACATAATCACAAAAATTCTCCGAAAACATTCCAGTTCATGCTTGCACCAACCAGTATTTTATAAGACGGTTTACCCGCTACTATATTATTGGGCATAAAATAGTCCAGTGAAACTGATGAATTTACTCATTTCAAACATGACGAGAGCTTCAAGCATTTTTACTCGCATTTGGACTATTTCAACAAATTTGTGAAGAGATATTACAAAAAATCTGATCTTGTATAAAATTGCTGATGTTAGAAGGTAAAAAATTATCTACCAAGCCCCCAAATTCTACTATGAGCATATATGTAAGTCAGTTGGTATATTTTTACTTCAACTTATGTACTTACGAACAGAACCAGAAACGTTTGCGTAAAAGCTATATCCTGTTGTGCATTTCTTGTGTTTTAAAACTTTTAACACGAAGCGTGCCACTGAGTTGTTTATGAACATCTTGACAACTGCGTGCATATTACTACTTCTCCAGCACGAGTTACAAAAACAGCCAAAAGTCATGCTAAAGACGGAAAGCAGTTAAACTCAGCATACTAGTTGCCCTGCAGAGAAATTTTAATGAAGCAGTACTGGTTACACCGCGGATCCATATTTTTCTCCTTGCTTAGGTTCCAGAAATGCTACCAAGTCTGTGGCTGAAGGCCAAGGCTGCAATCTATGCGTTTCTTCTCTTTTCAAACTTTTACGAGATGTAAGATCTTGGACGGGCACAGGGAAAAATGAATAAATCATTAAATTTGGTACGTTCCTTTCTACACGTGTTATGATATAACCTTCATATGCATAAGCGCTACAATGTCTATAACTTTAAGATTTATAAAAGGGGTTGGTGGCCACTACGGCTTGTTAGGGTCTATCTAGTAAATACGTAGCGAAGCTGAATTATTTCTGTAGAAGTTTGTAAATAAATGCAGGGCAAATCATTTGCTTTTCTACATTTTCCAACTGTTGCAGTAATAAACCAAGCAAAAAACAAATGCGCTATCACTTCCGACTTCTTCGTTTTCTGTCTATAGAAGTTTTCCATTTAAGGCAAAAACTGCATACGCAATATACATATAAAACATAGACATAATCAGTATTATGTATGTACCTACTCCCTACCTTCATGCACAAACTTTTATTTTAAACTACATTTCCTGTCAAGTTTACCGTTCAAACTTTTCACTTTAGCCTTTCTGCCTGCAATGGTGTTCACATACTATCCACGCACAAAGATACATATACACTTGTCGATTTTAGTAATTACTGCAAAGTTTTTTATCAAATGCAAATTAAGTTGGTAAGCATCTCCCTTCACGCTCATACTTTATGCTTCATATGTTCAGTATATCCTAAAAATTTCACGGGACCAAAAAAGCGTGCATCCTACCTTAGCTATACCACGAATCAGGTAGGTGGAAATAAAACTTTTCCTAAAAGTTGTCTCAATCTTTATAAGAGGAAAATTCTGTTCGACAGCCCATTATCATCAGCGTGAATTCACATTTAAAAATCTACATGTTTGAGGTAAGGTAGGGGAAAACATTCATCAGCTTTCACTTTCAGTATTACAAATTTTATTTGATAAGCAAAGCATGCTTATGAAATATTCAAGTTTTGTTTGCTTATTTCTCTGCATACCGACTACAGACATAAGGTAAGCACGTACAACATGTTATCTCTCGGAACGGAAGGTACAAAAATGTGTTCGTAAAGGTACAAGCAAGTCCGCTTTTAGCTTTCAGAGTGGAATTTAATTATATGATAATTAGTAAAAAAGGGGAATGAAACATTTTATGCGTAAGGAGAGACGAGTATATACCTTGTATTCTACTACTTTTCTCCAATGAAGCAACTGTGTATGTTTTCAGTGTTGTAGGTATCGCATCAGCAGCAGTGAAAAAAGTTTTTAGAAAAACCAGAAAAAGTTTACTCACTTGGTCCATTAATTAATCCTTATTTGCGCATATTAATACATTTTTGTGTTATGTGAAAAAGAATGATAATGTTATAAAGGTTATAATTAAAAGAATAGTATATAGTCAGATCACCATCACCAGCTCACTATTACAAAACAACACAAAAGCAACCCGTTGTATTTTCGATTGAAGAATTAAACGAGTAAATCTCCAGTCTTACTTGTTATGGCTATTTCACAAGGCTGAGACATTCCGATTGAATTGTTGGCAAAACATTTGTACTTCCCGAAATGGTCTGGATTTGCAATTAATGTGATACTACTGGAAAGTCCTTTGATTCTCACGTTCTCCGTATACGTTCTATTCTCCAACATCCAAAGAAAGTCAACTTCACCCGGGTTTGCAACTGCGTCACATACGAGCAACATGTCTTCGTCCTCCTCTATTCTTGTTATTGTACATTCTGGTGCAACTGTTTAAATATTTTATATTTAATACCAAGAAAATAGTTATACAATAAAGAAAGAATACGTAGAAGTTTACACATATGATTCCATGTATATACCACATAGCAATTTGCAAAGCGTGACACTTACATTGAACGTTCATAACAGTCTTTGTAGAAATGTTTCCATGTCTGTTCATTGCAATGCACTCATAATCTCCAGCCTTGGCTCTAGTCAGTTTGTGGTCAAGGGAGAGTATGGCACTGCCATAAATAGTTTCGTTTCCAAATTTCCAAAGGTAAGTGGGTTCTGGGAAACCTTTTGCTGTGCAGGTAACCTTGTCCGGAAACTCGTTCTCGACCACATTTACCATCAAAGATGAAACTGAAATTTGTTCAGGAGGGTCTGTGGAAACAAAAAAAGTCATATAATGTTAGCTGAAACGTTTACATTAGCAGTTTTCCAAGTAGTTCAAGGTACTTTGAGGTGAACAGGGAAAATAGGAATCAATACGTATCCTCTTTTAATTTGCAGGCAAAAGAATATCAGAATATACATTTACAATCATCTGGGTTTCATTGAAGTGCATTCTTTACCAGCTCGTAAATTTTTGTTTCAAATTTTCGCATGGCTAACATAAAATGCATTCCTAGAATTTTGGTGCAATTATAACTATTTGAAGGACTTTTGCCGAATGATTGCCGTGGCCGTATAAGATCACATAAAGGATGTTTAACTTGTATTTACCTTGTGAAGTAAAACTTAACGACTGGAAAAAAATGTATGTCTGAGTCTGTGTCCCGGTAGAGTTTTCTAGCTCTATGACGTAATAAAAGGTGTTTTTGAACAAAGAAGTTACTAGTTACCGGACACATGTTGAAAATCTCACAAAATTTAATTTGGCGGATATTACCAAGAATTTTTTATTCACTTCACAATTGTGGTTGAATTTTGTCATGTCACATCTGTGACTTAGTCTTCACGTTCTGTCCTTGGCTTGTCTATGGCATCATTCCTCAAAACTATATTTCTGTTTAAAACAATGTAGGATGACAATTATGAGTTATGAAACAAAACGGAAAGTCACGCACTTTGGAGCTAAAGCTACAATGTACTTTCCCCTGCGCCCTGGTGTCATAAATACCAAGCCCATGTCTAAAAGGAAACTTTGATTCGTAAAAGAATAAAATGTTCTGAATTTCCATGAGTTATCTATGTCGAGTATTTTTACATCAGTACTGGAAAGTATCGGGCCATGCGTTTATGTATAAAACCTGCAGCTGGTATTATTCCTCCCATTTGATGGTAGTTACATACGGGACAACAACATTGGTATTCGACGAAACTTACTTTAGTTATACCAAATACAATATAACCTAGGTACATTCCGAACAATAACCCTCTATACAAAAAGAACCATGTTGAATATAGTAAGCAACCACGTAAAATCATATCCCTCACATTTGCACTTGATTCCCACATCTAAAGCAACCACTACTAAAAAACTCCTAGCATTATTACTACCAGGCTACTACTATACGACCAGCAACTCAAGTGGAAACTTTGTAACAACTTTCTTTATACATCCGTTTTTACTCGCTTCCTCTCTCTCCTTTCTATACGCAAAGAGTTCGCATGATTCAAGATCGTTATACAATAGACTACCATGACGGCTACACTACAACTACTTTTTCCTCTCCCCTTCTTCATTCACAGCGGCAACTTCTTCATAGCTCCAAATTATGCCACCGGAATATTTACAGGGTGTCAGCTTGTCAAAGGCACAAAAGTATAAAAAAACTGGTATAGGTTTCTATATGTTAAGAAAACAACATTCATTCATTCACTAACTCATTCATAGCACCATGCTTGCAACTGTCTACATAACAATATACAATATCATCATATCCTTCCACAGAGCAGAAAGAAAACTGTATAGCATAAGAATACTTGTTGTTTTCACTGAATTAGTTTTCTCTAAGATGATTTCTTCTGTAGTTCATAGCCCTTAATGCATGATTGCATGTTGGGGAGTCTAGCTTTTATATTCTTCATTTCACATAACTTTTTGTGTACTTAACCCTGAAAAAACGAAAGAAATGAAGTTGGTCTCACCATTTCCATCTCAGCCGGTACTTTTGTTTAATACTGTCGTTGTTATGTTGCTGGTGATACTTAGGATCATTACGTGTATAAATATATATAAAAATGACATGGACTACGTAGGCGGCATGGACATGCAGTACGATTTTGTGAACATAATTTGAAGAAGGAAGGAGTAAATGCAAGTTTTGGGGACGGGGCGTGCTTTTAATAAAACTCATTTCAACTTTAATATTGAAGGAGTTATGTATATGGTGAAAATAACGAGGACTCGTATAACGACAAAAAAAAGAAGGAAAGACAACAAGAGTGTTTGGTAGGCATGTAAAGTCATAAGAAAATATGGAAACTTACACTCAACGCGGAAGTATGTGGTGCTAGAAACACCAGCTCCAACACTGTTTGAGGTGCTTTGACATGTGTAATTGGCATTATCATGCAAACGATCCAGTTGCCCATTGGGCCAAGCTGTCAAATTCCATGTAAGGGTGGACAGTACAGACTCGAAATCACTCTTTGCTGGATCTGGTGGTAGTGTGCTAGTCTTGATGGAATAATACTCGGATTCCCCAAGGGGTAGACCGTTTTTCAGCCAGACGATTTCACACAGAGGAAAGCACTCCACCTGGCACGATAAGGAGACGTCTTTGGCGGTGAACAAAGCACCCGTGTATGGAGTCAGGCGTTGAATGAATGTTGGGGGAGCTGCAAAAAGACATAAAATATAAATTTAGCATGTTACTTTTAATAGAAATGCTTTGTATACCATTCGCGTAATGATGACGTGATTTTACTCATTCATTCAGTTATGACATCAAGAACAAAACGGTTTAGTTTAAATGGGTGGTCTAATTAAGGGTGAATATATTATTCAGTGGCTTAAAATAATGCAAATATGAATTCTGAATGAATTTGACCACCTTTTCCACGCAACCGGATGTATATACATATGTTTAAAGATATATAGGACAATGTGTTTAAACAAACACTCATTGCGTACCATTTACCCACACAACGACATGGATTTTACTTGGTTTTGCAAATTTTACCCAATCATGCCATTCTCTCATTATGGTCGTCATTTTCTGAAAAAAATCATTATTCTGCTACATGGGTAAAAGTTCACTTTGCATAAAACACATTTTGTGCCATTTGGCGATTACGTTGTATTTATACATACATTAGAGTCATGAGCGAAATATTAGTGAAGTTCTGAAATTCTATGTATGCAACTGCCTATTATTCGTCTACTCGTTTGGCCGCAAAATATCTACTCCAATATTGACTGCAAATTCTTTCTTACGACTGAGAAGCGAAATGAGAAAATGTTTCAGTGTTTCTAGTTTTTTTCTTCCTTGGCAGAGTAGTACCAGAGAGCAGTTGACAACAACTTAAAATAGTCACAATTTCCCATTCTTTTAGCTATCTTGACTGAAAATCTTTTACTTGTCTTTGGTTTCGCTTGTTTAAGTCTGTCCTACAATACTACAGGACTTTGTCCAGTCAACCAACTCAGCTAGCCGTTAGTATAATGGACTTCTTTTTCCTTGTTGAAGTCTTTCTTAGTCATCACATCACAGTTGGCTTTGTTGCTTTGCCTCAGCTTTCTATTTTTTTGTTCTGGTTCGGTGCAATCAGAAGAGTTGGTTTTTGTACAGTTGCCTACTTATGTATCTTATACGTACACATTTCTTTTTTTCATCCATGTATCGCCATTGCAATCACCACGGTTTGTACCATCTTGATAGCAAACTGCTATTTCAGCTCTCCCCATCCACCACCAACACCACATCACCGATAGTGAGTAAATCCAAAAAAATCTACTAAGCCCCTAGCCGTGTACTTGATAAGTACTTGCCTGTCGACTTGTTATACTACTACAGTAGATGAAAGCAATTTCTAAGAAGGAAGAAACCAGAGAGAGAGACAAGGGAAAAGACCACTTGTCTGCTTTGCTTGCTGTTTCTTCCCGTGGTCGCTTTTTTGCTCTTTTCTCTTATGAAACGTAAAGATGAAAAGAAGATAAGCAAAACCGTTTCTAGTTCATTTGCTCAGAACCAAATAAATATGCTTGAAGTAACATACATGTAACGTAACTACGATGTGAGTTAAGCTTAAAGTAAAAAAAACAAAGTCCCTTTTTCAGTTTCACTGCTAAATACTTGTATCAACTTTCCCCTGATGTAAGTTTGTTTGCTTGTATGTACCTTACGCATCAACTACTTTAAACAAGAAAGCTGATAATGTACATGAGCAACTAAGTTGAAGATCAATACAGGAAATAGTATAGTGACAACCTCGAGTTTTAGATCAAGTGTTAAAAGATACATATAATCTTGATATATATAATATATCTTTCATTTTAACAATGCTGCACACAAATGTTGTTGCCAAATATTCTAGTTTTATTCTTGTCAAATACATACATTAGCAAAAACATTTGTTTCAAACTTTTGCTAAACCTTACAAAAAGAAATTAATTCTTATTCACATTCATCCGGAAGCGAATAATGACCACCATGCTGCTATCATATTTAGCTCATTATAAAAACAACTGGAGTATACAATAAATCAATACGTGCTGTGCAAAATTTGCTGTCCATATTCTTTGACAAGTCTACAAAATCCTATTTATTCAAAAACGAATCAAATCCTTTCCCTAATATTCCTTTTCATGAGATTTCCAAATAGCAAATTACAACTAGGGAAGGCCATGCAGTTTGTATGCCGTATTCATTTTACCTTGTCGGGTAAATCACTGTGAGGAATTTAGTAAGCGATTGTATGTATGTCTTGTAGCAACTTTAATTTAGTTTTGCTGTATTTATAATTTCTTACTCCGTATTCGGTACCCATTTGCGTTTCATTAGCCAGCTGTAGAAAAATTCTGCAGGAGCAGAACTGAATTTCAAATTCTATGAATGCCTAAACAACCATGAAATCTTATACATGACAGTTGATGCAAAAATAATGCAAGTATTGCTTGTTTTGTAAAAAAGCAATTTTTTAAAGTCGTACTTTGTACATTTTGCTCTTATATATTTGTACATTAGGGCGAATTAGAAGTAGCGTTAGTATGTTACAAAGTTACAATGGTAGGGAAAAGAATGAACTAGCTAACTTCACAATCCCATGAAATCTGCTAATTAACCCCATGAAAAGATCATGTAATCCTATCCTGAAGCCGTATTAGTCACATGAATTAATAAAAATAAAGAAGGGATCAATGGAATATTAGCTGGATTTAATGAAAAGACTTATCTGAGCATGTAAAATGTAATAATTTGTCTTTTGTAAACATTATTACTATGCATTTAAAAACTCTCGTTCAAGACAGTTTCCAATGAGATATACTTTTCCTGAACTATACGCAGGCAGTCCAAGAACTGAACATTTTAAAAAAGTGGGGAAAAGATTCCCCAAAACCGTAAATTCTTGATTATTGATTTAGGTTACGTTATGTATTTTAAAATACACGTTGTTAATCAATTTTAGATTTTTTCTTGCATGTATATGATATTTATGGAGCTATAACAGGCATAAAATAGAGAAATTATTTTAAAATGTGAAGAAGGTGTGCCATTAAGAACTACAGGATCGAAGTCATTGTTTGAAGTTTTTACGCATTTGTCGCAAATTAACTGTTTTGTAAAATGTAGTGTTGTAAGCAGTTATATTTGTTCCGCATACATCGCAAATATTGACAGTAAATTTGTTTACGTTCAAATGATATATGCCTGCTTGAACTTCTTCTAAGCATTTAGAAATTCTTTCCTTTTCAAATAAATATTCATGTTGCTTTACCTGCACTAAAGCCCAAAACGTATACTTATGTACATTTCTAATCTAAAG
>JAHZNG010003887.1:0-29139 GCA_027744375.1 Orchesellides sinensis | reverse complement strand
CCGCTCTTTTGGCACAATCATTTACACATTATATCCATCATTAATAATTCATATGTCTTTTATACGTGCATATCCTATATTAGAGCAAACTGCCGCGATTTATCATTATGAAGCCGGATATAAGTATGGAACGCATGGTTTCTAAATACTTGTGCTACCTTTATTGTACATTCATACATATGTACATATATACTCCATGAGAGAAAGTAATATCGTGGTTTGACTACATAATATGCATATAAGTTAACTGATGAAGTGTTCCGTTTGCTTACATACATGCAATTTACCACACTATAACAAAAGAATAGAGTTGATGATGATGAAGCATGAAATAATAATTTCCCGTATCAAAACTTCAATAATATAGTATTATGTTATGTATAACTTAAAGTTTCAAAGGGATAAATAAATATTATGTACCTCTTAGTCTATACGTCACGAAAGGGTTTAAATCGCTACATTCTCTTCCATACACACATACACAGCCATTAAGTGCAGAAGAGTGCATATCCGAAATGGTAATTTTAGTTTGCAGTTCATACCACATTTCATAGATTTTTCTAGCTGAAAATTGTCGATTTTTTGGATTGATAGCTGACCACATACGCAGCATACAACAACGTACAAAGGAAATCGTGGAGAGTGAGGGAATTATGTGTGTGCGTTATTGTTTTATAAAAATACATCATAAAATCATTATTAAACTACTCAAAGAAAAACGAAAGCAATAATTCATCAAATCTTTTTTTATATGCTTAAAGTATATCTGTCAAGTTAGCGGCCCAGACAGCCTAAATTCACAGTCACAGCTTGGTTCAAATCACTAATACTATTCTGGAACACGGTGTAATGATTTTCTTATGCAAACTGCACTCCCTGATCCGTTTTCTATATTATCCTCCATTGAGTCTAGTGTTTTTTTAACTCGTTGAAATCTCTTGACGACCTCAAGTTCTAATAGTTTCTGTTACACATTTGGAGAAATATGTACACAAAACTGTGCGTTGGTGTTGTGCTATATATGTTGAGTTGACTTGAGACCAAACAAAAAGGGGGAGAACTGGCGACCAGCACGCGAGAAAGTCTTTAATGGAACACGAACATTAGTCACGATAGCACTTTTCCAGAGCCGTTAGCAATTTCCAATGCAATACAACCAGAGAAAGTATTTATGCTTTCTTTTCTTCTTTTTTCAATACTAAAGCCCTTTTCCTTACTATTTGTATTTGTAGTGAAAACAGTCACTGACGCTGAAAACTAAATCTCTCGCTATGATTCTCCAACTCCCTTAACACAATTACTTTTGTTAGTAAATTGGCTCATAACACTCCTGGCTGTGAACTTTTCGTGAAAGATTTCATTCATTTTATTGAAAGTGGGCGAGTGGAGGAATTAGACGCATTCTTTATTAGGGGTTTAAACACTATGGTTAAGAGTTTAACATTTTTAACAAAAAGTTCTTTTAGACTAAAACTCAGTTTAAGGGGGTGTGCTATTTTAGAAAATGATTAACTAGCCTGTAATAGTGCAAAAGAGAGCTTTATTACTTGCATTAATTGTAGCAATGTGCAATAATAATCTTAATATGCATTTGTAGAAGGTATTTCGTGTTTTCTATCGTGTATCCTGGGTTGACTCTCATGTCAAGGGCAGTCTTACATGAATCTTTTTGTAATATTTGTTCCAAGTTTTTCTGAAGGTTTATAAAAAACCCTAGTTGTAAGTAATAATGGGACCAATAGATTGAAAGACAGCTTACAATGCACATCCGGCATTTAATGGTTGATGTAGATAAATATATGATAAACGGGGTGTGCTCTATGTATCTATCCGGGGTTTTTAATCTTATCGTTGCCCATTAAGCAATCATATATCATTAAGCAAAATAATGACGCTGTTCTACATCGTAAAGAAGCAGCCTCCTACTATAACGCAGTTGCTTTTATTGTTTACATACAATTCACTCTCTGGCTCCGCTATTATTACATTTTTTCTTTGACTCAATTAATTTATACGTTGACCATTTATAATTTTCTACAGGGTTTTTTCGTTCCAGACATTCTAGCAAAACCGAACGCATGCCTTACACATAGCTAGTGTTGTAAACATGCAAAAATTTCCTCAAGGCTGAAGGTAATAGCTTTTCTAACAATTTATTAGCATTCGGCTGGCTGGTACTGGAACTGTTATTACAAAAAATACATTTTTCTTATATACCATTCATTATATATAAATTTTATGGTGAGTAAATGAAGAAGTTGTTGAAATATTTGTATGTGGCTTGAGACTCAAAGTAAACATTTCTTTGCATAATCTACGAATATGTGGTTACATATGTACATACCTATGCACACTACAATATGTATGTACATATTACATGTATGTACATATTCTTATACATTCCTTGTCTTCTGTCACACAGGGCCAACTCAACTTACTACCCCGAATTTCAATACAAGCTTTGATAATAATGCAAATATGTATAAAGTTATGGCTAGTTTTTGGTGAACTGAATAAATGGAAATCTCAACTACAACTTGGCACATTGCGATGTTTCGATAACAATGAAAAATTGCACATTCCACTGTTCGTAATTCATGAGAGCCAAGCATTATACTGCTATTTAGGGACAGTATTCATGCCCAACTAATACACACGGCATTTTTTCCTTCATATTCAAATATTATAGGCTATACTTTTATCCGTTTATTGCATCTCCTGACAACATAAGGTCCTCGAAGGAAAACGAGTCGTTCGCTTCAGGGCACAACTAAGATATAATATCAACGCACACACACATAACAAAACTTCATTGAAACGGAAAAGAGAAAACATTTTAAGGGAATCCATGTATTAGTGTTTAAAGTTTATGTGGGCGTTTACTTAACATGGTCACAACGGTCCAATTCACGGCCTACTCGCAGAAAATGTTAGAATTGCTTGTGGTGGTGTTAGCATGTATGTATAATGGTTGTAGAGCCAGCTAGTGAAACTCATATTACATGGTGTTTGGTTTTTTGAATAAGTTGTTAAAGTTTTTTTAGTATGTGTGTATTTGGTAATTTTCTGAATAATATAGGAGGAGTGGTAGTAAAAGTCGAAATTTCTAACAGTTCATAAAGGAGTGGTAAGGCTCAATTTGAATTGTATATGATTATTAAAGCTATTTCAAGTGAAACAGATTCTGTCATGTCTCTCCTTTTACACTTTTCTCCTCTTTATCGTGTCTCGCTCTCTCTTGTGATGGCAAAACCATTATAACACAGCCAAAAGTCCCTCATTGCAATTACAAATAAAGTTCCGGGTACCATTATTATTGGACATATTTTCCTCTCGTCTTTTGTCAGTGCAGGAGAAAATAGAGAGAGAGAGAGAGAGAAGGGAGGCAAGCAACAACGATATTCGACTTAGTTGCTCAATTATACCTTTGTAAGCTTGTGATCTCACTTTTCCGTTACCAATACTTAGTTGAAAATGCTACCACTACAATTGTCTACTTTCATAGAAAATACAAATCAGAAAAGTAACATTTTCGTCCGAGTCCAAAAATATTTTTGCTGGGAAGCAGCCAAACATCGTAAATCCGTACTGAATTAATCCCCACATTGCTCTACTAAAACTCTCAGTCAAAATTGATCGAGGGAAAAGTTTTTTGAGGCACTCATTCACTCACTTTATACTCAACTCCCAGTCAGTCACTGAGTCAGCTACATTGGGCTATTGTATAGTGCCGGAAAATGCAAGCAGGCCAAGCTGCCTCTTGCCATTGCCAATATGGTCGTCGTGCAAAGCAGGATTGGAGAGAAAGTTACCTAGTGTGAAAATTGTATATAGCATGATTTTGAAGATTACAGGGAGCTACTTTATTCTTTCGCCAAACAACTAACATGGGATCTAACCAATAATATACACACAAAAGTATAATGTGAGTCCTCCTGGCATGAGAGCAACAACGGAACTCATTTTTTACATGTGATGAAATGTTTTCATGCTTTATAGGAAGCTTAACAAATACACAAAAGTTATACCAACACACTTTTAATGTGTGAGAAAGTATAAATATTTGTCTCATGATTTTTCTGAATGCTCAATCATTCTAGAAATACTGTATTTCAGGGGTATAAAGAAACGAGTTGACGTACCTACATGACACTAATGTATATTCGTAGGAAATGTTTCAAATATCAACACAGACCCTTCTAAATGTTTTCTTTTCAATTCGCTAAACTGTTTAAAATTCAAACAACGTAGGCTGCTTACTGTAAAATCTGGAAATTATAATGCTATTAAAGCGTGAAGGACTCTGGCAATCAGTATACAAAACTGCTTTCAAGAATTCTACTAAGTATGTCTACCCATGGTCAGTAATGAAATAAAACCTAATGATATTTACCTTTCCCTCCTCTCATGTATATATATGAGTACATATGAAGCTATTGTGAAGTCGCTTTTACGCGTAAAATTTTAGCTACATTATGAAAGAACAAGGACACTTTTAGTCAAATAAAAACTCTGTTGTGTATTAAAGCTTACCTGATCTTTACTTCTTTTGACAGCCATTCCGGATGGCGTGTGAAGCTGATCAGAATGGAGGCGATTTCCTGTAAAGTCAAGAAATAAAAAATGCATTAGTTTTATTATAATACTACCAACGAGCTTAGCTGTTGTATGTATACCAGCCTTATTCAATTTACATCAATGTTCCATTCAACAACCCACTTTGCAATCAATATAAATAAAATGCTGCCCTCCTATTATTCCTACTTCCTGTACCTATCCATCAAACGAAACCGTCATAATTTCCCAAATTTACATACAAAAAACATCAGAAACAATTTGAGAGTGAGAAAACTGAATAGGAGCGAAGTGGAAGCAGTATAACTTATACATATATACTATACTTTTCTCTGTATCATTTTATTTTCATTCATGCGACTTGTTTTTCTTTTTGTCAGAAAATACTATATAATAACATGCGATATTCTCGATTTTCTCACTCATCATATCATAAGTGAAAGGGCCCTGAGGAGTGTCATTCAACATCACTGGGTTACCCAGTGGGTTATGTCATGGTTAACATTTCCTCAGACAATTTATCTTTGCCACATGGCCCTTTTTGCTTATTCACTCGCTCAGAGTAAACGGTCTGAAAAAATGCTCACTTGTAAGCTGATTCAATGAATACTATATCTAAGCATTCATAAGACTTCCCCAGCTTGCTAATATTATTACCTAGTTTTTTTTTCCAAAAAAGGAACAACACACAACAATTCCAAGCTTATCTCTAAGAATCAAGGCACGGCGGGCTTCTTAGTTGTTACGTATATAACACACGTAAAATATTCCTGTCAGCAGAAGTCTATAGCGCAAGCATAATAATAAGCACACCACCACCACAATAATAGATGACAGGCAGAAGCAGAGCTATGGCTCGCCATGCTCTTTTTCTGCTTCTCTTTCTCTCTTGTCTAAAAAAGGAAGGGGGACAAGAGAGGGATTGTAAATAATATGGAAATGCCCGATGCATTATGAATTCCTTCCGGGTGTATTCTTATGCATTCAGGAAGAGGCGCGATAGCATTTTGTTTGCTTTCAACTTAAATCTTTAGATATTTATACAGAGAAAAGAGTTTATAGCACTTTTTAGCAGCAGGGGCTATGGCTATGGCAAGTCCTTGAAGTGTAAAAAGTATGAATGATTTATCATGCGATGTCACATGTACGTACATACATCTTCTGTGGAGATCTATAGATACATAGGTAATATCCCTAAAAGCGTCGTCTTGCAAAAAACACGTAAATACACACATTAAGAAAAAGTCATCGGAATTCCGAAGAAGGCTACACATAATCATATAGACACATGAATACGTATAGTATATTGTGTACCTTATATATCCCCCAACTGACTCCAGTCATGGTTGTTTTTTTATACAAACTTCTTTTGAATTACATTTGCCTACTTTACTCGCTACTTGAAAGTTGTATCAGTCTTCTATTCCCTTCTTACTTCTCTGACGAACTGCATGACTAGCTGTTTCTCCTCTGTTTATATTTTTATATCTTGTGGTTATGTAGTGAAGACTTATTGTGTGCTTATAAAAAGATGGGGTTTTTGTACATATGTATGTATAATGTAGAGCACGACTAAATACTGGTAACTTATAGTCAATGTATATGCCCAACGTGTAAGTCGCGGGTGACCAACTTATACCCTTGGACTTTTCATAAGCATTCAACACTCGGCGGTTTGGAGTGGTTTATGAAGTTTATAAAAACATGGAAGGTTCCGATTTACATTCGAGACCAGTATCGTGACTGACTTGTGACTCCCAGAGAGCAACTTTATTCTTGCTACACACCTATCCCAAGCGTTGACTTTACTTCCAAGTTGTATACGTACAAAGGTATCGAAAAAGTATGTTATAGCAAGTTGAGTTACTTACTTCCATTCTTTGCGACAGTAAAAAACGTTATCTAGGCTTAGCCAGTATTATTAGTGAACTGGCTAGCTTAATGGTAATAATAATCATAATAATATACAAGTGGTACACATCGAAAAGAGAAAAAAGAAGTTGAGCAGTTTTCCTAAGTGAGGAAGAAGGGAAAGTGGAAGAGAGGAAAAAGAAAGAAAGAGAGAAAGCGTAGAGAAAGGCAGACAGGCAGTGAAAAAGGAAACCAAAGGCCAAAGTATAAACCACCAGGGGACTACCGCTGCTACTTCCTCTGTATTATGGCAATTACCTCCCAGTTAATTTAAGTATTCCATCAAACGAGAAAAGTGTTTTTGGGAAAAGCAGTAACCTCAAACGATCACGGAAGCTGACAGATGACATAGTTTACACTTCCATACATATTTTTATACTCAATGCTTACCATGTGGCGTGCTTCTTGCATTTTTATAGTTGCTATCAGTGTAGTCTATATCGTTTATTCATGCAAGAAAGCTATGGGTAAATTAAACAATCGTCTGAATCGTCCTTGCTCTAAGTTTAGTTAGGCCTTTTGAGAAAAGTTTATGGAAAAGTCTAGACTGGCTTATGTAAACGATTGTATCTGACGAAAGGTTCAATGACAAAATGTTAATTTGAACTAGCTTATTTACTAAATGAAACTTTAAAATTATAACAGCACGAGATTTATCAGTTAATTGTATACTCACATGCATAAACATATAAATTTTCATGCATCAAATATCAACATTTCCAGATTCAATCGCTTTCATACTTTGGGCTTTTGAAATGAAACAGTATATCAAAATTATTTCTGCATATCAGTTATGATCATTCGTAGTTTTTGTATTGTAGTTTGTATTTGTATTTTTAAGCTGGCTTTCATCATTGCCACAACCCCCCACATATTCTAAAGCTTAGACGAACTTTCATTTTAGTTTTCTCCTAAGTACTTTTTTCACAAGCACCATACAGGAAGTGATAAGCCTTGCTCACATACAATTAGGAACTTGTCTTTAAAAAAATGCAAAAAACACGCCAAAAGTAAGAAGTGCTGAATCGGGTATATTTTTATTAATAATACTGGAGAAATTCGGAAGCGCTGAAAGTAAACAGAGAAGACGCAAATAAATGAAGGAAGCAAGTAATACATACCTTATTACAACTCTGAGATCACTGGTTTTAATACTTTGCCCTTTCCTTGTCACAGGATTGCTGTTGTTTCTTTTTTCGTTTAGATATAATATCAAATGAAACAATATATGTAATAATATACTACTGCTACTGACTGTGTGGTATATGTGTATCCATTTGATACAGGTCCTTTCCACTTGAAACTCCAAATAAATTTCGCTAGAGGACATTTTCCTGGTTGTAGTTATGCTTCGTGTTTCCAACTTTTTGGAACACAGACCAAGTTACTGTAATTGAGACGCAGAGATTGGAGGAAGGCAAGGAGAATAACGGATGCCGGATGATTAATACATACGACTTTGTAGAATCAGAATTATACATGCCAATGCTTTATACTATACGTTCATCTAACTTACTTTCTCAGTGAAAAGAAACAATGCCACACAACCTATTATTATGATTATTAACACAAGTTTGCCATTTACCCATCATCATATATATACCAGCAGTGTGTTTTCACTACGTGAACTAATGAGAGCCAGAGCGAGGAATGAGCTATTACTATGCATCCCGCCATCCTATCTAAAATGGGACATCATCATTCTCACAGTAGCTTACACTAAGCAATTTTTATACTATACGTTCATCTAACTTACTTTCTCAGTGAAAAGAAACAATGCCACACAACCTATTATTATGATTATTAACACAAGTTTGCCATTTACCCACCATCATATGTATACCAGCAGTGTATTTTCACTACGTGAACTAATGAGAGCCGGAGCGAGGAATGAGCTATTACTATGCATCCCGCCATCCTATCTAAAATGGGACATCATCATTCTCACAGTAGCTTACACTAAGCAATGAAAAACCGGATGGATAAGTAAATAAATGTATAAGTAAGTTTTTCTAAGGAAGGATGGAAGTCATCATCCTCATCATTGTAGCTGTCATCCAAGTCTGTAAAGCATACCCAGGCCCGAATTCTGGACCACTTTTTAACTTTCAATTCAACTCAAAGCTTTTCATCGTCAAGTCACACGCTAACTGTTGCAGCTGCCGCTAAGCCTATTTATTTGTATGCTATGTCGTCTAGCCAAAAGCACAAAAAGGATGTAGTGTACCTATATTTCTCGTACACAGAAAATGCATTGTAGATTTGCATCATTCTCTCAATGAAGTTTCCTTTCAAATCTTGAAGCTCATTTCATAGGCTCTATTCCCTGAACTCTCGTACGTAGTCAAAATATTAATGAGCTTAAAACTGACTCGCTGTCTCATTATTACTAACTTGCTCCATATACATCGATAGAGCTACAGCAACCGTTATTTCACTTGTGCATTACCACAATGGAGAAAATTTCTCTTCAAGCACAACGACATCCTTCCGCCTATACTCCAACTCAGTGTATATAAGAGAAAGCTATTCATTCTGCATATTTATGCACATACCTAGGTAATAAGTAGGGATACAAGTACGTTAACATTATGAATTACACAACAAACCCATAATTTTACAATACTCCCTACGGAATTCCGTAACGTTCACATTCCTCTTCATTCACTAAAGAAGAGTTAGGAAGCTCATGGCGGGTGTGACGTCTAAAGGACGCTGGGTATGTGGGAATGTATGTAGGTACATTCCATAATGAGAATATGAAAAAATACATACCATATAGTAGTATTTATCACAAAAGAGTGAGCGCACGTTAACATCATTTAAAGTAGCCATTTTCAAACACTGGATTATTTGGTACGGAAAATATAACGGTCTTTTCTCTTTTGAAGTACGGATAAGCTTTCAAAGCGTTCTCTACTACGCAAAGTTAACATTTTTGTGGATATACCATATGCATGCGTAATATACAAGATATATAAATATACATACAAATTTTATACCCCAACAAACATAATTCTCACAATCAGTCTCAGTTGAGAGAAAGTGGTATAGAAAACAGAAAATGGACTACATAAATACGGTTTACAGCGGCTTTACGGCTTTTACAAATAAATGCTTCAACCTTCCTTCATAGGAAAAGTTGTAGTAAGCCGATGCGTAGATATGCAATACATCATCTATAGACGCCTGTCGGTCTTTTCTTTCGAATATCCATTTGCTCAACCGATTCATGTACTCTTTGAAACCACACCACACAGCCAACCGCCATCCTCATACCAAACCGATGTTTACAATAGCGTCTGCATGTTAACAATGGTTAGTGCACTAAGCGGAATAAGCTCAAAGTCACAGAGTTTCAAAAAGCTCTGTCTAATAGTGGCTAACTAAATTAGCTAAATGGGTAAAGCACCTTTGTTCAAGTATCACCACAATAACAACTGCAAAATGGAGAATCTGTTTGTGTGTGGGTGTGTGAAAATACTATATCTACTACAAATAACTGTACTTTATGCACTTCATTTGGTAAGTAGAAAAGTGAGTAAAAAGTTGCCCTGTTTATACAACCTCTCGTTTTTCATACCTCTTCCAAAGCCAACTACCCATACACTACTACAACCACCACCACCTTTCTCCATCTCAGCTAGACGAGCTTTCATTTCAAGCAAATAAACATGCACCACATAAGTGCAGTTTGTGTGAGCCATCAACCAGACGATGATGATGATGATTCCTAAACTTGTTTTGTAATCTTGTAAATATCCTCGCATTACATCATTTCACTACTCACAACAGAAACTACCAACTTTCCTCAAGAAGAAAAGCGGAAGGATGGAAAGACAGTGAAGAGAAAGCTTGTTTCTTCTGGTGTTGAGTTAGTTGAGTAAAGAAAGAGGGTGTATTGAATAGAAGCTTGTTGAAGTTGATCGTTTCACTCTATAGGTATCTAAAAGTAAGTCAAGAAGTCAAGTGTTTGACTAACTCCTTGGCTTCTATTTCTTTGAGTAGTATTAGAGCTTGATACAGTTGCATTGTATCTTACCTTGTTTGCTTTCTTGAGAAAATAACTTTTACTTTTGTGTTCCTTCTTTTACTTTTTTGCCCTTTCATGTTGTAACACATTTTTCCCACTAGAACGACCCTTACATGCCCTTCTATTTCAGTAAACACATTACATTCAACTCTGTCTAATGCCTAACAGTAATGACAGGAATAAAGAAAGGTTGAGGAATCTACCGCGTGTGTGCATCAAGTTTGTCTACTATTTTCCCCTGTGTAAGTCAACCTTCGCATGTAAGACGGTTTATGAAATCACTGGTATCTTTAGTCAAATCTGAAAAAAGCACGCAAGTTTATTTTTTGGGAAGCCTTTTGGCCTCATCTGCTTCTTCCAGATGCAAAAGGATAAAAATAAAAGGGAACTGGAGAATTGTTTGTATCTTCAAAATGGAGAAATGAATCGCTTTTTAAGCCTCTGAGTAACTTTTCAGGGATATACACTTATTTTAGTCAAAAAGAAAATAAATTTATACACGTGTACTTAGGCATATTTGTTTATGCACGCCTTTTATAAGACCGTAACTTACTTTTATTACAAGCCCTCCAGAAGAACAGGCAAACTTGCCAATCGCACACCATAGATAGATACAGGCGAAAAAATATTTGGAGTAGAGAAGTAATATTATACTATACAACTTAAGCTAAATCATTGTATATTCTGACTAAATTCTGAGCTCACGTCCTTTATCGGTAGGCGACTAGTGTGTACTGTTATTAAATGGAACGTTGCATATTTCTCTTCTATTTAAAGCAGCCTTTTTTGCTCATTCTATGGGCCCATTCCTCTTCCTTTGTCTATATAGATATAAAATACATTTGATTCTCTCTTCCTTTCTCAACTGTGTGTATGAGAGGAGAGAACTCAAAGTGAGTGAGTGAGTTCATTTCATCACGGAAAATTAACCGAAAAATGAGATCAAACTTTTTCCCGTATTTAGAGATTCGTGCCATTACTTACTCTCTTGCCGGGTATTACTAACTGCTCTCTTCTACCCAGCTCTACGAAAAACTCGTACTCGTACTAATTCAACTTTTGATACAGACTTTCCCTTGAACTTAGTAGCACAAGTGTGTACATTTCTTAGTTTTTTGATTGTGTGTCGGCTTTTATCTATAAAACGGCTGGTTGCTTACTTACTTCTCTCACTCACTCACTCCTTTGTTTAGTCAGTGTTTCCCATACATGTAAAGTCTTTCTATCTACCTTTTTTATATTCCCTGAGCAGCCAAAAAATATCAAATGAATGAGTAGGCAGCACATGAGACAGGAAGAGGAGTCGTACGTCTTTTTACATGCAATGGGAACTAAGTTAATTTGAACGATAGCTTTAACAGAAAACTAAAAAAAGGAAGGAAATTATAGTACGCCAACAGTTTATCTCTTTTTAGCATGCTCATGCTTCGGATTGGGAAGTTTATACTTTAATCGAATAATACTGAATGTATATAGTGGTACTAGTACAACTTACTCTAACGAAAAACGAATTGGACTATTCACTTTTTAAAACTCGTTTACTGTAATCCTTCACTTTCAACTTGTTAAGGGCCTCTTCCATCATTCAATCTGCCTAAAGATTTCAAGACTTTCTTTCACTTTCTCAAAATCAATAAACATGTCATCCAAGACTGTATCGTAGTTTTACTATAAACTTAAATTTTACTTTTACAACAAAGAAATGTTATTTTCGTAAATGTAAAACTACGACTCGTTCAAAATCTTCAAATTGAGTTTTTCTAAACACAAAACCGACAACACGTGTTTTATAGGTATATTGTGTTCTCAAGCACACATTTAGCTTTTTAGGCTTAATTCAAAAGAGTAATACAACTTTATTAAACTTTTATAAACGTAAATGACCAACTGCTTTGAAAATAACAATCTATTCTTAGTAACAATAAATATTCATATTCAAAAATTTCCTTGTACAAAGGGAATTAGATTGGCTTAAAAAATCACATAAATACATATATACATACATATATGTAAGCGTTCCTTTACTTCAATTATTTCATGGCATGGCATGACAGCTTTCACAACCAAAATCAAGGTACAATATAAATGTTTATTTTGCTTGTACATAAATTTCACTTCACGATCACAAAACAATATTATTATTAATTTCTCTTGTTCAATACCAAACCATGTGCCGTGTCATATCAAATTGAATATTACAAATGAAACGCAAGCCCAGACAACATGTCATTCGTCTCCACACATAAATGATGCATTACCATTTTTCTACATCTTATTTACTTTTATACATACCCATATAAACGTACACATACTATACTTATACTAAAGCTAAAGCATTGAAGCGATTATAAACATTGATTTGACAGGACAGGCGAAGTCATGGAACTAGGATATCGCTATTTCAACAAACTCTACAGTGTACACAAGGCGATTTTTTGAGCTTAGATAACAATACAAGAGAAGACTGTTATTTATTCAATATAATTATAAAGAAAAACTCCAAAAAGTAGTCAACAATTTCCTAATAAAACCCCACGTTTGCTCTCTAAAGTTATGTATATTTAGCACAAAAATGAATTAACTATAAAAAATCAAAAGCAAGCCGTATTGTAAGTCAACTGTCTGACTGTCCAATTCGCGTTTTCCTAACTACCTGTTACCCACGACTGAATTAACATACTTAATTTATTTATGTGACATGGAATATTTTAGCAAACAGACATTTGATGCTATTTTGGCAATTCACTCATTAAATAATATTTGTAATGTTATTCTTGGTCACCTATGAATAAAGCCAAGGTGTATATAAACTGCCACGCTTTCATCGATAGAATTGTCTTGAGGCAAAGAAATGCTGTATCCAACTTCGACATAATTCATGTAATTCAGATCCCGTAAAATCACATAAAATTTTCGTTTTGGAAAGCACCAAAGTTTTATTTATACATGTGACGTGTGTTTGTACTGATGTAAGCTTGTTTTTCTCTCAAAGTAGGCAAATAAATTACATTCTCTAGCTGGTAGATTACCCAGCGTTTTCCTCCTATCTCTCATCACCTTTCTCTGTCATATCACTCGTAGTCGTAGCCAGAGTAATATAGATATTATTACAGACTTCCCTCACATATTAACATATAAGTTCCATACACAAGGCTGGCAGAAGTTGCATGCATACATGTTTATAATAGTACCTCGTCGACTCAGCCTGTTTAAGTTAGGTAAGCATTCATGAGCTCCGAAATGGAATTCATAAAGCTGTTCCTTTCTCCTCTACTTTTTTCCAGTTCGTCTGGTCAGCAACGTAACCAACATGAAACGCTCCATCCGTGCTCATAAACAATACGAAAATATTGATAAAAGTCAAACTTATTTGAGAAGGAACATAATACACAAGCTCAGTGCAAGTTTGCGACCTCGCCCAAATCCATAAATCCAAACATTAAATCACATGCTCACATGCAACTTACAAAAATACCTTTCGTATCTTAACACAAAATATACAAAGTCAAAATATGTGAGCAGTACAACAACTCATAAAATAACTGTGGCCGTGTGGCGTATAGAGCAACTGCATGTGTGTACATGTTGCAAAAAAGTAAGTCGTCTTGGCATGGGACATTCCAAGACCAGTGTCTATGCTACCACAAGGCTGTTTCAGAGTATTTATTGTGTGTAGACAAGAACATGCATGCTTTTATTAAAAACGAAATATTATTCAGCTGTGTAATTTATTTATCCAAATAAAGAACGAAAACAACCGAAGCATTTACACAGGAAAAAATCTGAAAACTGGAAATATTTCATTTACCTCAAACAATAATATGCCTTTAGACAAGCTTACACAGTAAACACTCGAGAGAAAAATCTGAAAGAATAAGCATGTTATTCTAGGCTGAGCTTTCCATCTTTTCAAGCAATCAGCACAAGGCAAGCACAAATGGTTTTGACAAAATTAATCCATCTGATCGACAACGTGAACATATGCACATTCCTCTGGATACATGAATATTATAGTGTTGTACTGCATGTGAGCAAATATATATGTATACCTATAAGTAAGTATATATGTATACCGATTAGATCCCAGTCTTGTGTCTTGCTTCAGCTGCTTTGTCTTGAATTCCATGTATGCATGCCTTTACTTATTCGCTGACTGGATAATTAGAGTCTCCAACCGAAAAAGCCGGGCACCAATAGCTCGAAACACTAGCCCCAACGCAATGTACCATGAAGGAAAGGAATGTAATGTGAACATAGCTCAGTCACTCAGTAGTCATTCCAATTCTTACGATATCTCTGAATTCTTGTCAGACTACTTTCTCTTCCTCTGTGTTTCTCTTTCTTTCTCCCTCTGCCATGCACTACCAGTCGAGTGTTGTCGATCGAAAGGAGTTTACCCTGTGCTACATCTTATGAATGTACATGAGTGATTTCTTTCCCGTCTCAACACAGATCTATTTTTGTATGCATTGTGATTGTGATGTACGTATGTCCTTCTCCAAATACAACAGCCTATTATCAGAGACACGTTTATACATCATTGCTCAGTCATTTTTTATTACAGAAATGTAGTCCCTGAATACCAAAAAGGAGGCCTATTATCAAACCTAGAATTTTCTCATGTCCGCAAAATATCCTAATTCAAAGTCAATTATGGCAGGTATGCTAGAGCCTTATCTCACAAAAGGGCCAACATATCATCCCACCATGCGTGTATATAAACAATAATTTCAAAAGATGGTTATACTCAAATGAATGCTATATTTTGCCTGGGAACAACGTAGTTTATACGTCAAAACGAGACTAAACAGGTAAGTTGATTGAAAACGTAAATCTCGTTTTTTATACGTTATAATGCCTTTTAAACGACAGAGCTTTATTATAGCTCTATTGTTTAAACTGTGTAGATCAACGCACTTATACAAATACCAGTGCGAACAAACTCTGAATTTATTTAAAATGCAATCGTAGACTCTAAACTAGGTTAAAAGAGTTAGATTAATTATACAGCATAATGTGTAAAAGATGTGCTAGAAATTCTGTAGATAAAATTTTACCCGCGACAAATTTTTTTGTTCTTTGTAGTTCCAACTATACTTACTACTGCTGTATAAAATAAAGATATCTACTTACCCAATTTAACCCACATAATAAATCCTTATTTTAATCTGATTTAAATGTATCGAGTGGTAGAACACAAAGAAAAACGGCGAAACTTTTAATCTGTTAATTAATATAAAGGGTTGGAAAGGGATAGCGTAAAGTCAGTGTTTATTCATGAACCTGAAATTTATGAACCCAGTCATTAAGTTATCTCTTTTTTGTGAAATATATATTAGTTTAAAAACAACATAAAATAGCAACACTGTTGTTGCTGAAAACAAATAATATTATCAAGAGCTTCTATTCACATTGCAAGCTAATAGATTGAATTGAAACAAGTGTGGAATCCACATACAAGCCTTTCATAAATTTTACCTCGCCATTTGAAGAAAAGAAAAATTGTTGAACTTCTGGGATGGGCTCGTGTATGCATATGTTTCTGTAGTCAAATATAAGCTAACTTTTTAGTTAGCTTAAGAGTTGCATTAAGCGCCTGCTGGATAAGCGTGTAGTTAGTCGGTTTTCCCCTATATACAAGTAGAAAGCCATGGCCATAACCATTATGGTCTTTGAAAGTCTAACCAACCAGCCAACCCAAAAGCATGGCTTCATGCTCCCAGATAAATCATCATAAAAGGAGTATGGGTATGCCATATANAAAATAATTAAAACTATAAGAAGCATAGCTCTCTTTTTAGTTTATTTTAAACCAGTAGTAGAGGTTTAATTGTTGGCCAGGAATTCCAGAGCATTAAACTTGTGCGGAATAGTGGCATTGATATCGACGGATAAATTTTATACAGTCATTGTGGTAAAGGGGTTAAAGAAATCCCAACAATATAATTTTTTAACTTATAGCAATTTATCCTTTAAAATACACTTAGTAATGGTAGAACTCACTCAGAGGTAAAAAAATGAAATAAGCGTTTTTAAAGTATACACCGTAATATACATATTTACTTTGTGGTTACGTTTCAAAACCGCGTGTGTAGTATGAATGAATCTAAAATTCCAAGCGTAGCGTAAATGTATGGGTGTAGTTAGCGCGAAGAGCCGTGAGTAAAAGCTGAATGCTGAATCAAGATTGATGTTATCACTTTGATACTTTAATCTCTCAGTGTAATACGGGAAATGGCTATGAATTTCCAAAAACTCACTAACGACCTTTCTTGTATCGTAATTTTTTGAAATGCAATACATTCTACTTTTCCTACCAACTACTTGAGGCTAAATTACTTTGAGAAATCGGAAAATGGGGTAGTCTGAACTTAAATAAAATAAAGTTTTTAAATAAAAACATCCAGAGAAAGTTTGCATAATATGTGCTTTCTTGAGTTATTTACCTTTAAGATATGACTCCAGAACAAGGTGCTTATACAATGAAAGCAAAAGAAAAAACTTAATTTGGCCAACAATGCGCACTCAATTTGGTACTATTCGTGAAAGGAGTACAGAATGAAAAAGTAACAAAATCTTCAATTACCCAAATGGAACTTGAATTCAATTTTAAGAGTAAGTTGCTTTTAATGAAAACCTTCTTACTGAATATCAATATTTATTGTCAATACTAACTTAAAATACAATAGATCTAACAAAAATATATTTTAATTCGGCTACAAATTAGATTTCGTTACTTTTTATAAATTTGACAGAGGTACTTTGTCAAAACTACAACTTTTCAGGCTTTCTAGAGCAATACTAATCAGCTTAAATGTAGCTATGAAAAACCAGGCGACAAGTAGAGAGCTCCACTATACGACATTGTTAGCATGCTAGTTTATCCTTGAAAACGGAGAAAGTAGATCTGGGGCTTAACCGATAATGAGTAAGTGCTCAACAACAGCTTGCTAGCTTCTTAAAGCATGGAAAGCGACATTAAGGTGAAAACTTACACGCAATAACGCAGATGACACATAACTCAAAACTATGAAATGAAAAAGCTCGGGTTTGACTGCTCTCTGTGTACACATAAATGAATCTAGCATGCTACTCATACATTTTTCATTTAATTCTCGCACCAAAGCTGAGAAATATCCCAGAAAGTCAACTGCGCAGAGAAAAATATGTCCAAACAGCTCCTTTCGGCAGAGACGTGAGTAAAAGCTAAGCGAAGCAGTAAAGCAGAGAAAGACACTGCCCAAATATGGTGTATAGCACTAAGGGTCTCATATATATAACCAAGCGGCTTACAAAACAAAGAAAAAGTAACTCTCTTCTAAAAAAGCATCTGCAGCAAAAGTGGTAGGACAAGCGGGTACGGAACAAGACCTCTAATTCCCTTATGCAATTCAAAAAGCTAATTCCCCATTCAGTCTAATTACCTACATTAAAACATTTCGTGGCAGCACTAATAATCATTTAATTATGCATGTTATGCTCCAATGCAATAAACCTATTATTGACCCAGAACCATATTATTCTCATTTTCATTTCATCCTCCGATATTAAAATACTCTTGTCTTCCTCCTCCTCTCAAATAAAATGATGTTACAAAACAAGCTGGAAATAGAAAGGGAAAGAGTCATAGTTGCATTTATAGAGCCCCATGTATGCATTCCTGATAGCTTGTAATAATGACTTTCAAAAACGGGATCGACTTGTCGTATTCTGAGGCTTTTAACATCAACGCAATCACTGGATCCGAACATTCTGTTCACATCTTTTAACATCTCAACTAGTCTCTCTCTACTTTTCTTCAAGCCGCGCATCACCATGCCACACACTACCACCACCACTACAACTACTATTGCCATAATAATAATTGGCCATTTAATGCTACGTTTGTTACGAAAACTCATCTGCTGTGCTAGGCTCTCATGGGATATTGCTCTCAATCAACAGCTCTGCCAAGTGCTCCCTTTCTCCCTCGAACATATCCATACATATTCATACAGCCTACTTCCAAGTATACACACATGACGCCGTATATGTATAAACAGCCAATGCACCTACATATATGTACTTACTACATTTGCCACTTGGCCAGGGACAAAATGACACGGCTGCTTGTTTCTTCTCCATGTATGTGTGAAAGCCACATATACACGTATGTAGCTTTCTTTCTTGACATGAGAAAAGCCAAAATTGCATTCCCTCAAAGTATACTATACCCTTTCCCTACTGTGGTTTCGCAGTTACTTCACTTTTACTGACTTGAAAGTGAGTGTGTGATGTGAGGACAAAATGGAATCATGATGTTGGCTTGGCTGATCGTCATTGTCATCATCATCACACTCTTTATACGAAATATCCAACACCGTCACTAAATTTGAACTTACTGAGCTGACGAGTGGCACTGAGAGTTTCATTTTGAGCTTCACTTTTCCTGAATTAGATGAGCTTGCGAAATAACGGTACAAAAATAGCTGTCCCTCAGAGAGTAAATGGGAGTGTAATGGTAACAAGTCAACATAAAAGAAGTGAAATGACATCTCTATCTAGGCACTCACTCCTTAAACTTTGTAACACTTCTTTCCCATGTTCGGATAAAAAACACCTCGGTACAAACTACGGTACTAGGTTTTTTGTGTGAAAGGTACATTAGGGGAGCAATAACATAGAATCTTGGAAGGGTTTTTGAAGAGTACAGAAGCATGCAATATATGTACATGTTTAGACATCTATATAATGTGGGTATGTTGAAAGGGAAGTATTATTAATAAATAGAGCTACTACGTGGTTATAGATAGACAGCGTGTGATGTGACATACCTCATTAGTATTCCAACGATGCCGCTGGCTTGGAAAGTGTTCGGCACGATTTAGGCCTTCCAGGTTATCGGGCAGCTTGATAATCGGGTTTGACACTGCATTTTCACCTGCAATTTTTAGAAATAAAAAAGTGGATAGATAAGATATCCTCAATAAATTCAAATGTAATTGTACTTACATCTATTTTCATGAGGGCAATCAGACAATGTACTTTCCAAAACAATACTTTGCTGGCTTTGCGTGAGCTGTAATATGTGCCTTTGCACGATATTTTTGGCACAATTTCATTAAAGATTTGCACTCACACTCTCCATACAAGACAGCTACTTAACGTGAAAGTTATTTCAAAGTTTATACCATACCTTCCTATAATCCACTTGCTATATACATATGTCTTACACGTATGTATTCTGTATGTGTTAGCATTCTGCAAGTAGATATCCTCCGAGAACCACTTGTACACAAAAATAAAGTCGTTTCGTTCGTTTTATTCCAAAAATAAGAAAAGTGCTGAGCCGGAATGACATGCGTTGGATAAGAAGGGAAAAGTTGTTAGTGAACAGATTTGCTTGCGTGTGAATGTAAGGACAAAATAGTGAGGCGTCAAAAGAAGAAGCTTTACCTTTGGACTCACAGGATATTCCTGTAGAAAATACTCGTGTTACAAACTTATTCATTTGCTAGCCATTTTATAAGAGTTAGAGAACTCGACTGTGTGGATGGATACTACTGGACTGAAGATGTTATGCAATGTATGCACACGTTGTTTTCTGGGGGAAATCAGAACAAGTCAGCAAATGTAGGAGAGACTATGTGTCTAGTTCCACCCTATATTCTAAGCATATGTATGATCATTTCTGCATGTTTTATGTACTGTACGCGTGTTAAAAACAGGTAAGTTTTCCTGAAACTTTCTCGTTGTACCCCCATCCCATTCTTCACAGTCCCATGAGGTCAGTTTTGTCTTTCTTGGAGAGGATATAACACCAATTTCTATGAATGAAGAAGTTGGAAATTACTGGAAGGAATACGTAAAGATGCTCTAGCACTATATTCAAAAAATAACGGGAGAAAGCTGTGAAGAGTTCTTTTGTGTAACTTGTACGTAAGTTTTACGTAGTAGAAAGTTTAGGCATCAGGTGTTTAAAATGCATCTTTACCTAGATTGGCAATGGCTGCAATTAATAAACTGACATTTATTAAGTACCCAAGGTATCTACATAACCCTAACCTAACAGTATGATATGGTTTTCAAAATGTACTTTATAATTTGACTATATTCATATGCATCTAATTTTAGAATTCCGATCAGATCAGGTTTCTGTTGGACTGACTTCAATGAAACGAATGTAGACATTATTTAGCTTTGTTACACTGATATAGTCTTTACGATGATTTTAAGGATTATTATAACATTCTATTCTTGATACTTAAGAGTATGAACTCAAGGTTTTGTAAATAGCTTATCCAGGTACATTCAACATATTTGCATTACAATAAAATGGGAGCATATTTTATTAGCATAACTAGATTAATAATATTTTCACACGATCAGCCTCTCCTTATCACATATCCATTTACATAAACTCGATGTCTTACTATCATTTCCAAATAATGTTATTCAAAAGAGTGCATTTCAAGGAAACTGATCCCATTTGATTATTTCCACCGATTCCGAAAACCGATCATAGAAATGAAATTATTACCATATTAATATTACATTGTAGATGCCTCCAATAATAATAAAAATGTCATGAATACACTGCTCCCATCGTCCCCGTTTTATCATTTTATTAGGAAAATATGTGTGAGTGGCAGATATCATGCACCTGCTGGGATTGAACATGGTTATAATCCATCCGAGAAAAAAAACGATGCTCTCCTGTATATATACATCTAGCATACATTCATTCTAACAAAGTCAATAAGTTAATATTCATGGAGATATTACAGTGAAGAAAAATCTGCCATCACACTGTGATGATGAGCATGGGACTCCATGCATCCAATTCAGCCTTGGATAAATGGGAGCCAAGATAGCATCCTTCACGGCGAGAGAATAGGAGCAAGTACAAAAAAACCAGGAAACTTGTGCTGTAACAAATAATGCATGCATATTTCCACTTCCACACTGTCTCGTCCTACGTCTTTATCTCATCATCAACGATACATATATGGTAGTTATGAATGGCAGAAGAGAATTTTATGGAGGAAAAGTAATCTCGACGTGGAATATTATGAAAAGGTAGATTTTGAAAGTGTGATAAACTTGAAAAAAAGGAGGAAGGAAGGAAATGGCAAGTTGTGAAAGGACTAGCATATCTACTTGAGACACACTATATTATAAAAGGAAAGTTGATATTACAGTCGTTAAATTAGCATGATAACTACAATCTTCAGTCAAAGATTACAGTCATAAACAGTGAAAGACGAGTAAATCCTCTCGTCTCCTCGTGTGTGTTTTTCCTTCCTTTCCCTTTTGTGCTTATTTGCCTTTTCTCTTGTTCTCTTCCACTTTTCACAATACGGAGTTAGTAGTGGTGTTAAGTGCGTAAATATATGTATGGGCGAAGGAGTACACAAGTAAAATGCCATAATATTTCCCATTCAGTCCCCAGCGGAAAGCAATGGGAGACGAGAGGATTGAAGAGTAAAAAAATTGTACACACATATAAAGAGAGAGATAATAGGAAGTATAGATATCCTATAGACACATCATAACGCACAACATATTATCCTCTCCCTTATATGCATTCTGCCAAATTACCCATCATCATGAAGTGTCCTTATGAATCTAGAGCAAGTAAGAAAGCCGTTCCTGCCTGCCGCCACTAAACTACCGCTATACCAAGAGTATAGCTTGGGTAAACAAGGGAGAATAGAGGTAACACTAACAGCTACTTTTACTTTACTTTTCATCACCACTGTTACGATTACCACTAGTTTTCATGAATGCACAATTTCCTTCCTTCTTTTACCCGTTTATATTAAATGATGTACTGGATTGTTTGTGAATATACAAAACAGCTTGATGTGGATGCTAAGTTTTGTGTCTTTGCCAACCTGTACTCTGCGCTGGATGAATTTCTTTGGTGGTGGCTCTTGTAGATTAGAATTACAACGCTACACATTCTTACTCCTTTTTATATGGATAAAGTGAATCGACTTTTCACAATATTATTGTTATTATTATTTCAGAGGGAAATAAAGACTTATTTTATACGATAAAAACAGAGATTAGATTCCGTATCAAGTTTATAAGCATAACTTATGCATATGAATGGTATAGGTATAGGCATTTGCAAATTCATACAACCAACTGATTTTCGAAACAACATTCTACTTGCAAGACTATCCTTACTCCTTACTGTCATCATTATTGTCATCATCGGCATTCCAGGTTCATACCCAATCTCATTAGTAATAATATGAATTGCACTAACCATGCATATGTTTACACGATTTTTGTTTTCCTACATGCAAAAGAAAGTTCATTCCGATTTTTTACTAGTTCAAATAAATTAAACATAAATAAATCTCTATTCTTGTTATTCAGTGTAGACGAGAAGAGTATCAGTTAATTTTTTTCAAGTCTTTGAAAGTAATTTTACTATTACAAGACTACATGAAAATGCATTATACTTAAAAGCCTAACACAGTTAAACATATGTCTTATACTACACCATTCACTTGTATCATGGATTAGCTTTCGTGAGTGGAAGCTGATAGTATTTTTTGTAAGAGACACAAAGTAAAATATGCATGCTCTCAACATACTCTAAGTATGCGCATATTGTATAAGTGGAAGAATGAAAGCAAACGAGGCAGTGTGCCTTGATGACACCATAATATTTTCAAATGACCCTGGACGAAAGCGATAAAGACAAGATTGGCAACTTTCAATATTCATGGATAGAGCGGATGAAATTTATTTTACTTGCATTTCTTGCTACTAAAATTCGAGTGTAAAACTGAAGCAGTAGTGGCACATCAGTACAAGTACTCGTTCATATTGTATGCGTGTCTGTAAAACGAGCCCTGAAACTATAAGGGTACTACTGAGCACAAGAAAAAGCAGCCGCTGAACAACTGCCAATCTGACTAGAGGAATTGAAAGGGTGGCATATACCTGCATTATAACGTTGGGAGTGATATATGTATAAACTATTTTCTTAGATTTGCATTACATTATATGTATGCACTAAATAGACTGAGCCAAAATGGTTTTTAGTAAAATAAGTTAGTAAGTGTGGCTTGTGACATCAGTTGAAGTAAAGCACACATCAAGAAAATAAGAAGTATGGTAAGCAAAGCAAGAACAAAAGGAGACACAAAGAAGAAAAAATAGATACGATTTTCATTCCCATTCCATTTCCTACTTCGTCTCCTTAGTTTAGTCCCTCGTAAGTTTTGACAGAGGACGTATGGAAATGAAATGAATGGATAAAGTGATATCGTATCGCCGTCGTAAGGTCGAAATGAAATGAAATGAGACGATAGGGATTGGATGATGGGACCATATGTGACTGAAACATGGTCCCATTTTTCCCATAATCTCACTTGGCGTCACAAACTTAACAGAGAGAAAAAGAGAAAGAAAAGGAAAAAAACGGGACATGTAAAACTGCTATCCATACCGATATGCATATCATATTACAACATTGTCCTAGCTAACTTCATCTTGATCCAAAAGATATCATCTGGATAACTTTCATATGCACAACATGATTTTTACGCTTGCCACGGCTGCTACTTTTCCTCTATTTCTATGAATTACTATAATTTTACAACTTTTTACCAGCTCAGTTCATCTATAGCTCCCACATAATATTGTATTTTTGCATACAATTTAGTACTATTATTCCGAAAATCGTCTTCTTTCTCTGGGGTGAAAAAGATCACGCACATACCAAATACTTTATGTAATAAGTAAGTGACATAATATACCAACACATGAATTCCAGATTTTGCATATGGATACCATGCATATATGCTATTTTTTACATTATAGTAACGTACGATCTACGATCAGGCAGAAAAGGGCTTGAGAAAGTAAAAGAGACCACCAAAATATCCACGCTTTGCTTGCTCCTCATCTTTTCTTTTGTGTATAAGAAAGAACCTTATATCAGAACTGAAACAACTTATACCGTCATTCTAATATATGAACGTGGTAGAGGCCATACTTCTTGTCGTTTTCTCAACGGGTATATATAACTCCTTTCTTCGTGCGAAATGGGATAAACGAAAAGTTTGTCAAATCGGCAAAATAGGAAAGAATGAACTAAATAAACTAGTCACCATCATAGAATATGATATGTTCGCATATGTTATACACATGGCAAAGGGAGAAATAGGGATGCATTTTGATACTAAACATACATATTTGCCAAGCTTTCTTTTGCATCTCTTTACCCCAGGCCACTCTTGTACGTGTGTCTCTGTCCCTTCTCATCCTCGTTTTCCTCCTAACTGCCATAAAGACCAAGTTAAGCAAAGCGGATAAAGCGGAACATGAAAAAGAGTATGGATGCACTGATATAGAAGACCATAAACCAAAAAATGTATTATAAGGCAAGATGGAACTTGTGAAATCAAAGTGTCACATCGACCAATTTCGAAGACTCTTTTCTTTCAACTTGCTTCATGTAGCCACTTCGTCAACTCAAAAAACTCACTCATCCAGTTTGTAAAGTGATATAACGTCAACCAGAAAAAGATGAAGAAGGGAAGCATAGACAACTTGAATGTGGCTACATTTTTGTGTGTGCCTACATAGTATTCATGGGAAATGTATTGGAGCAAAGAGGAGAAAAGAAACGTTGAAAGAATAAATAGAAGTGCTTTCCGTTTTTGCTCTGTAACAGAAATAGCACTGTCCACATTGTCTCTTCTGGTACCATTTCCCTCCACTGCCTTTTCTGGCTTAGAGAAGCTTCCTACTTTATCCTTGGCTCTTTAGCTACTTCCCTTTTTCCTTCTAACAACTTTTTCCTCCTTTTCGCTTTCCTCGTTTTTTACTTCTTCCCAGAAGAACAAGAGAGAGAAAGCGAATAACACTATCACAACACTATTACAATATATATCATTTTATCAAGTGCACAAACATATGCATTCATGCACAATACATGGGAGAGGCTCAAAGTCATAGATTCTGAATGCAAATCGAATTCAAAGAAGACTGACGAGAATAAAGAGTCACTTTGGGACAAGCCTTGTACATACAATATCGGTCACGAAAACATGAAATGGGAACACAGTGTACATACTCCTTGTACAAAAGACAAAAGAAGATTTCCCACACTAGGAATTGCATACATACGTAACAAGTAATAACAATGACGGGGTATTTCCCAAGATTATATACTTTCTTTATTGGGTAGCCAGCTTCAAGCATTTTAAGTTTTTTGTCATGCATGTATTTTGAGGGGAGAGGAGAAAAGTGAGACGATCGAAAGTATTTGCTTTGTTCAGCTGAGACAAAAAAATACTGGTTAGACTACGAAAGGTTACAATAAGTTATCTTTGTATGCACAATAATGCATATGGACTACAGGCTTCAATGTTTGTATTATATTCATAACCTGAAATGCTAGAACTTTGCCTTAACCTAACTACTACGAATGATACCGCTAACTTTAGCTATACTGCTACAAAGTATATGGGAATCCAGAATCCAGTATCGAAAAAATCTAACATGGATATACATAGGTATTCGTATAAAATGTAGCTTGCACGTTTGCAAGAATTCTTAAAGCTCAGATGGAAGGTGTGCTCCTTAAGACCAAAAAAAGTTTTTTCCTTTCCGAATTCCTTTCTCTTGCTTCCTCACGCGTTACTTGAACCTCTCGCTTTTCTATACAAGTTCAGAATGAAAGTAAAAATAAAGGGAAAATGCAAAGCCCTTACATTTTCGATTCTTTCCCATTCAAAATGCATGAAGGATCAAGTTTACACACAGACTAGTGGAACAAAAAAAGAGTTTGTTTGAATACTATAAGTTTGCCTTAAAAACTTTTCATTTATTGAATTATTAATAAAGATGATCAAATTAATCCTTCTGTTGTTGACTAGATGACTATAAACATTTGGGTCGTGTATAATTTTTATATTTTTACAGGTCAATGCCGATAGTCCAATGAAAACACATGGTAAAGTTAGGATCAAAGTATTTTATCTAAATGTTTTAGAATGTGAACAAGTGAGTTTTATAATAATAATTCCATCCTTCCTAGCCAAACCTTCCCAAGCTGGCAATCAATTTGGTAATGAACAGGAAAATTATTGTTATCACTTTAATCCGTAGGTCAGAACACAATGTATAATCTGGTCCAATAATATTTAGATTCAATACTGTTGAAGGCAACTATTTAAAAAAAAATAATAGGAAATGCATGTACGTACTTTACTTTCGCTTACATATCATTAGCATACATCTCAAAAAAGATGCTCGTAAAGCATATGCTAATCAAGCTCAACTACTCCGTCTGTATGGCATTGCTTAGCTCAAAATTGAAGTCTGACATGACCATTCGTCTGTGATGTCATGTAAAATAATGTAATGCAATGTAGACCAGCTGGCTAGCTGCTACTGCTACTAAAACTTTCCCCCATAAACATACATGCATTACTTATACTTCTTAGGATTCCACCGGCTAAACCAACCTTGTCCAGATTATACTAAGACTCGTATAAGTCTATGAGTGCATTTTCCCACATTTGCTCTTTGTGCTTATAAAAAGGGGTTTAGAATTTCATTGTGCTAAAAATATTGTCGATATACCTTTTCGGTATAACTGGAAACACAATACGTACATGCATTATGGAGCATCTAAAATACCTTATATAATTCACTATGAACTCTGCACGTTTTATTTAGTACGAAGCGGGTGCTACTTTCATTCCTAGTCTACATTCATTGATCATATTATAAGCTGGGTGGGATACATGCATAATTAAGTAGCTAAATTATGAGTCCACAAGACCTTGGTTTTCATTTCCCTGGCTTGCATGTGGGCAAAATAGAGTTGCATGAGTTTTCGGTTTTCTCCTTGTGTTTCATAAAATACATACCTATACATATGATACACATGCACAAAAGCTGCCACATTTTCGTTTTTGTGCATGTCTTTACTTCATTTTACCTTTGGTGATACTTGCCCTAATAAAGCTACCACACGTCTTGCTCAACTTTGAAAGATGAGTTGTTGGCTACCCTGAATATAAATATCAGTTCTCCTTCTTCAGGGAAAGTGGATAACTTCCATCATTTCCAGAGGGTGATGCTATGATGATGTCTAATTGAAAATCATCTGCCATTTTTTATACAACCTCAAAAAACCTTACAACCAATGCATTAATATTCAGAAAAAGAGGACCGTGCGCCTCATCTTCTTCCTCATTCATTCATTACATGCAGACACTTAGGTCGTTTTTAAGAGTAGTGAAAGCAGCTGCGTTAATAATATTATTACATTTCAGGTAGTAATAACCAGGAAATATTATTACAGTGCAGCTGTATCTCTTCCCCCTTTTGTCAGTCATCACCACAAAAACACAAAAACCTTTCCCGTTTCATGCCACAATTCAAGGTATTTATGGCATTTCCTGATAATGTGATAACTACGATATGCATGCCACTCATGTAATGTGCGAATTCCCTGAATAATGTATGCACGGGAATTTGAGAACCAAATTATAATAATATTTCCCATATTAAGAACCTTCCCTTGTGGAACCATCCATGCATACCTTACCATTATCCAAATGAAAGCTCTATAGCGAAACGTAGAAAAGGTAATCTCGTAAAGACAGACATCTAAATCTTTCTTTCACTTGAGAAAGAGGTCTCCTACTCGCTTTTCCGCTTCATCTTCTCTTTCTCTCCTACTACTCCTTCTCTAAGCAATAGTGAAATAGCGCCGGTAAAAAGAGTTTACGTATTGAGGTGTGTGTGCCGAAGGGTTTATCGAAATATCCTAAGGAAGGAATAGAAGCGGTTGATAGCGGCACCAATAAAATATTCAAATGGCTAATCGATGAGAATCTTATGTATTTCTATAAAAAGGAGTAGAAAGTAGAGATAGAGGAAAGACTTAGAGTAGAAGCTTGTAGTAAAAAAAAGAGGCTCATCGACAATAACGCTGCTCCTGGCTGGGTTTCATTTCTGCCAGAGCGATTGAACCAAAAACTCCGAAAGATCTCTGTGAATTGAGGCTGGTGCCAATGTGAGCTGCTCCTTTTCATCGGAATGTATGGGAGCTCTCTATCGTCTCTTATACATGCCATACATAGGTAGTTATATAATGTAGAACTACACAATTCACAACCAGAAAATAACACATAACTGAAATGTGTAAAACAGAATAACCCCAAAAACCACCTTTCATCGTTCATGTTCTTAAGGTACTTTGGTACGTATATAAACGTAGCAAAAAGGTTTTATCAAGTTTGTCGGTATGCATGTTAGGATAACCATCTACTTACACATGCATAAAAACCAAAGTCAAACGACTCCACGTGAAATGGTGAATTGGCTTGGTTTTTGTATGACGCCTGGCGATCCAGCTACACCACTGCTTCTACAAATGAACTTCTGAGTTGCCTCCGTTCACTTTTGTTATAAGGAAAACTGAATGCATAGAAATTTCGCACTTGCCCAAGCAGCTTAATTTCTCTGATTCATAAAGTTCCCCTTTTTTAGACGATAGTCCAATGCATGCTCATCGTCTGGTTTTTGAGGACAGCTAACAAAAGTGAACAAAGTTACAACGGGTTAGCAACTTTAAGAGCGGAATAAATGGCTCT
>JAHZNG010003886.1:0-10690 GCA_027744375.1 Orchesellides sinensis | reverse complement strand
AACCCAGTCTTAAGTTGTGTAGAAGGTTTACTATAACGAATGGCTTGGATTCGTCAAGTTTCACGTAAAAACGTTGAGGAGTAGGTCAGAATGACAAATTCATCAACTCCCCGAAGCCATCTCGAAAATGTTTGCAGAAATTGCTACTGTGAGTGCCATGAGTCGACGTTAATTGTCTAAGTCATCATTTGCATATACGAATATGCTGAAAACGGTCATCATGTCATAAGACTCCATTTGCCCCTGGTACACAAATGCCTCATGCTTAATGTCAAAATCTGAAAATAGAATTGAGTTTGGAAGCTTACATGCTGAGTATTTATGCCTTGTAAAGTCGCATAGCAATGTACCATGTACCTATTTGTGTGATCCAAATTCTTTCTCAGCCAGTTTTGAGAAAGATATTGCATTTTGTACAATTCTTTAGATAAAAATCACAATTCATAAACTCGGATTTCGCAAGACAAGGTCAAGAAAAACGTTTGCTGTTTTGTATGGGAAAGTGTCTTGGGAAGTTTTCGTTGAAACTGTACACTTAATTTATTCAAGACTGTTCTCACTGTCGCAGTCAACATGGTTCTTATGACATATCAACAAGGACGACGCTCTTAAATTGTTCAGATAATTTTTTAATTCACTCTTTTAATCAAGATCTCCACACGAGAGGCTTACAAGAAATGCTTAACTTTTCGCAAGGATTCGGCGGAGGATAAGAAAATGGAAAGAATGAAAAGGACTTTCCTCATCAATATATAGTAGTCTGTATAAAAGAAAGATATTGTCTTAGTGTTAATAATGCCCCATGTTGCTTGAGTTCGCGTTCTCACTCCACATCTTCTGTTATATATTCTAAACTTTCTCGGTGGTTTGCAAATTCTAGCCAATTCCTTGGTCAAACAAAAAAGGAGACGAGTGAAAGTGTGATTCAGCACATGATTTGACAACTCCATATTCATATTATTGCATTACCAAAGGAAGCATGTAAAGTATTTAAAATGTTTTCACCTCGGTGTTCTTGTCGTTATGTTCTATTTCCTGCAGTACTACCCTTTTCTCAGGGATCCAATTGTGTCTGCTATATTCCTATTTACAAAGTTTGCTGAATGTTTATGATATAACATTTCTCCATCTAGTAACCTCTGAACACCAAGAGCATATTATTCATGATGTGGCTCAAACTTTAAGCATTACTCATGCAGTTGAACAGAAGTGTGATGAAACTGCATACCTACATTTTAGCTTTATGACTGAATGAGGCAAAACGATGAGGAGAGAGAAAAGTAAAATAACAGGGATTCTCGTTGCAAAACCACAAAAGACAGATTTCTCTATGAGGAATTCTAAAATGAATCCTCGACTTTACATATAAATTGCGTTTTGCATTCCTTACAATTGGAAAGAGGAAGCCGAGGCATTCTTAAGAAAAGATGTGTGTGTGTGTAGTCAGTCATAGAAATGTGCTTTAAGTACTACTAGACTTTTCCTAGTCTTGTAGTAGACCTACCCATAGGCAGATGTACTTGGCGTGCTTCATGACAAACTAGAGGCACAAAAGTGGAGGAATCCGCAAACCCTTGAAACACATATATCAACAATGAACACAGAGACACAAGTCTATTGAAGCAGTTAACAAGAACGTGTATATAAACGTAGAACGTGAGAGAACAAGCGTCCACTCTTCGACCTTTTTTTACTTCCGAAACACATACATGCATTAGTTCTATAAGTATCTTATAATAGTTCTAGCTGGTATTGGTATAGTGTAACCAATAAGAAAAAATTCCATTTTCTAGCTTTCTGCCTCTGTACTTTTCCCCAAAAAACTATTTCCTTGAAAGAAAGTCACATTTTTCCGAATATCGGGTATGTACAGAAAAATAATATTACTCTGATGCACGCATATTAGGTATATATACAGATTTAACAGTTTTTTCTTCCTCATCGATAAATAAACTACTAAATATTTTGTAGGTAAGGGTTAGGGGGTTAAGTAAATGAAACTATGTATAGGGAAATACCTAGATGCATTTATTTTTTATATTTAACACATGCATATTGTGTATTATGAATCGAACCATGTGTGGTAATCCTGGTTTTGTAAATAATTCTTGAAAACTTCATAATTCCAATATTTCGTAAACAAAAAGTTCTTCATCCTTTCATCCAAATCAACATGGTTTGTGGTCATGCATTCATTTTTTAAAATGAACATATACATGTTCTCCTAAGCTGTTGTGTTGTAAAATACAGTTTGATATTCTGAAGCTTATAAGTCGAAAATTCTGGGAGTGAAAATCAAAGTCTGCCAATGACTTACCAGTTCAAGTGCACATGAAGGACTACTTTACTGCATGAGCAGACATATAGAAATATCAAATGCAGCTTGTACTTGTTTTTTGAGGAACTTTAAAAAGCAAACTGAAACGATGAAAAGGAGTGAGAGAATAAGGAATGATTGCATATTTTTTAAAATGTAGAATAACAAAAACGTATTTATCCACATAAACATGGGATTACCCGTAAAATTACTAAAATATCGGAAGTTGGTATGAATACTGTTGTCAACAATGCATGCATTGTATATCACAACCTTAATAACTGAAATCCTTGCCCGTTACATTTGCTTCGTTAGCGTCAATCACGAAACGATTTTTTGCAGATTGAGCAAGGTTACGTTATATTCTAATTTTACTTACCTGCATAACATAAGTACTCCTTTATTTGGTTGCAAACACGGCATTTTATTGAAGGCTGCTGGTAAATCGAAATATGTTTAAAGTAAACTTAGATGTTTCACTGAGAATATTTGTGAATACGCATATTTGGTGGAGCGCGGGATATCCCTGTAGGCATATTGATCACTTAATAGCAAATTAAAAGCAAGTAGAATTTTATGTTATCCTGAACAACAACATTTATCCACCACGGCGCATGCTTATTATTATTAAGAGAAAAAAAGTAGAAATGTGAAATTAGGTTTTTTCACCAACTGCAACTTGAATACAGTGTTATATGGTATGGCTTGAATTGGGACTCCCTTGTTCCACATATCCTTGTTCTCTATATGCTTGTTAGTACGAGAACGAAGAAAAAATTCACCCGAATGTTGGGTGAAAGCAGGAAGATCACGTAAATGTGGAATAAAAACCGAGAGGCAAAAAAGCATTAAGGTTATAAAAAGACCAGTTTTTCTACGATTTCCAACAAAAATCGCATGCATTTCTCTTTCTCTACCGGTTTCTACCCACAAATAGTGAAATGATTGTTGTACAGCACATAGATCCAGAGAAGACTACATATTATGAGGTATAAAACAAGCATGATTTCTTTTATTCTTAGGGATTTATAACAAGTTAAGGTATCCGATACCTATATAGGGCAGCTCTGAAAGCTATTATTGGAGTTTACTTTAGGTATTTAGCATTTTCTAAGCCCTTCCCCCATTTGTACTATAGCTACCATAGCTTTTATACGTTTAGCATTGTCTGCTTTCATTGGCCATGGCTCCATGGCCCATATATTTTCGCACTTCTTTTCTTTCGTATACAACGACCTTGATTTTTTGGTATATGGCTAGGCTAATTCGCTGATAGTACTAAATGAACCCGTAAATATTTCTTTTATGAAATGTTAAGAAAACAAGTTGTCACATTGTAGATAAAATAGTTTCATATTATATTTCTTATTTGCTGTAGAATAAATCAGCCTCGGGTAATTTTAGATGCAGACAATGAACTGGTGAAATTAATGAGACAGTGTAGTTGCTATAAACTGCCTCAAGTACTGTTTTAATGTCTTGGCACGATCGGTGTGAATGGGTATGAATTAAAAAGGAAGATATATAAAATTGAATGAAAATAGGTACACATACATACACGTACTTCATACTTTCTTTATTAGCCCATAGGCTCACGTATTATGTAAAAGCGATCTTGTAGAATAATATAGTACCATCACAATCATCTTTTTCTCCTTCTTCTCCACATCTAACGGCTTTTGTGTTGACTCTGCTATGAGGATATTAATTTTATGAATGAAACATAAGCTGAGATAGACGGAAGCTTTTCATTATTGCCAATCGGATGTATTTTACCAAAGCATGTTATATTTTCTTGTTCTTGTGTGAAATGCTACACACCGCTCATAACTTCCAAATTGAAAACAACCATACTCATTCCTCACGAGAATCTTGTTTTCTCTTTTCTTTCTTTCTTTGAAGCCAAACAACTTTTGAATGTTTCTGCAAGCCTGTGACAAGAAGAAACCAACCTTGTTATAAATTTGCATTATTATTGAAAGGGCCAACTCTTGTGTGCATGCATGAATATTGATAAATTAATGTAGAAGAAGAAAAAGAACTATTGTACACTTCCACAACTCTGCTTTTCTGTACACATGTAATAGAGCAGAGACAGGGAGAAGGCTAATGTAAAAGTAAGTAAGTAGAAGGGACTACGCCAAGGCAAGTCAAACTCTGCGCCTTTGATTCAAAAGAGTTAACATACATTTTCCCTTCATGCATTATGCTCTCGTGTATTACCTATCCCAAAAAAAATTGCATATAAGCCAACCAAAGCGCATACACAGTCTGAGTAATGTAGCAGAACAAGTTTTAAAACTTGTACATAATACATATATACTTATACACGATAGGTGGCCGTATTTCTCGCTCCTCTTGTAACATTGTTAGCGATACCCGATTCCCATTCCAGCACATGAAGAGATTCCAGCCTGGTTATAATGCATACTAACTTGTGCACCATATAGACAACATGTATACTCTACTAGGATGAGAAACAAAGCATAAAATAATATAAAGTAAAAAGGGAAGGCAGCATAAAAAAGTGCTTCCGTTCTAGTAACATTTTCCTTTCTCCTTGTATTAAGTGAATCGGTAAAGGTAAGCCGAGAAAGGAGAGAAAATGTTGAGAAATGAACCGCATTCTGCTCCGTCAGTCAGATGCTCCTTTGCCGCCCTTCTGTGCGTATCTTGTTGTCCTCCGACCGGGTGAGAAAATGTTCGAGCCAACATTTCTCTTCTTCTAGTTTAGTTTAAAGAGAAAATAAATGTATGCCAAAAACTATGAACAATTGGCTTTCTACAATCTGCTCCTCTCTTATATTAACCATTTTAACATGGGATTTTAGCTATGGTATATATATATATGAGAATTCTCTGGTGTAGCTTTGTTAGGTAGTCGGAGGGAAAGGAGGAGTGTGAAAATTACAAAAATGTAATAGTATCATATATACTTCGACATAACGGGAAATGGACTACTACACTACCATGTATACAAGTTGATACATTGTGTATAAAAAAGAACAACGTATCAACTGAGTACTTAAGGTACATATATCTGTATGCACTGTACATATAACAGAGCATCAAACGCTTTTTAAAAGTGGCACGATAGAGATGAACACAATGTAGGCTTTCAGGTTATGGATCCGAAAAAGCAAGGTGGAGAAAGCTGTGCTCTGTGTACTTACTCCTAGTGTATCACAGATACAGATGAAGCTCTTTAGGATTCCAAGGTTTTGACCATGCTATCCTTGCCATTTTTATCCTTTTCGTATCCCTTTATTTTGTCCTCCTACAACACACAAACTACTACTATGCCTACCCGCTCCTACATTTTTTCAACCTCTCACTTTGAAAAAGTTGACATACAATAGTGAGTAAAAAAACTGGAACAGAAGTCCTTGCATTTGCGAAATGAAGAAGAAGAAAAATAAAGTATATAACATGTGTGCATGAGAATTACTGCAGTTCCTTCATTCTTGTGCTGCGTCTCACTTTCTTTTCTTTCCTTTCCTTTCTCACACCACATCAAAAAGCGCAGAGGGAAAGCATGCTTATACAAGCTTATGTCATATGATGATGAAGTGGATACACACATAAAGAAACTATGCGTTGTAGTGCTATTCTCGTAGTCGTTTCGTGTAATACTGAATGTACAAACACATACAAGACATTTTACGTTTGCAACACTTGCACAGTGGCACTGTGTGCTATTGACTACCATTCTCTTGCGTATCTTTCACTTGCAGCCAAAAACCCTTTTATACTAAAGACCCGTATACGTTTTTTCAAAAACATATATAAAATATCTGAGTTTGCGCACACAACAAGAGAGAAAGAGAGAGAGAGTAGGGGAGCAAGGTTTTTCTTCGGACGCGTAAGTCTTCGTCGGACCGCTCCCCGAATTCGTCAATAACATAAAGATCTTGTACAGTTGGTGGCTGTTCTCTTTTGTACAAAGTCAACTTGAGGACTGCATACCAGCTCTTGGTTCCAAGTCTCCACCCCCACTTTCTCCATTTTGTTGAGTCAATACAAACGATTCTCTTATAATAGTGTAGTACCTTGTACAGAACAATGTACTACAAGGGAAAACATTATAACTATAGAAAGCATGCATGTAAGTGCTGAAAAGCACAGCTAATGTTGCATGCATGCCAGTTTATGAAGGATAAGGTCTTAGATTTGGATGGATGAATACGTCTGACATCCTGTAGAATTTCTCTGGTGTATAATTTTAACATTGTATGTAACGTACGCTCGCTCCCTAACTCTCTTTCTCTCATTTTTTTGGAAGACTGCTCTCATGAATACGTACCTACATGAACTGTACCCGTTATAAGTGTGTATTGTAACAACGATGGGTTAATATATGACATGGATGATGTACCTACCTGAAAGTTCTTATGAAAGGATGATGGCTATATGCCTGTTACATATATAAGAACCAAGAAATATTAAATTTTTCCTAGAATGTAACTCAAGTATAAAAAAGAACATGCACTGACGGTGTGTATTTGAAAGGCTCACATTAAACTAACCTGTTCGGATTTTTGCTGCAAACAAGAAACAGAATGGCAGGAACATTGCATATATATAGGTATACAATTCTTTCTGCTGCTGCTTTCGCCACTAACTTCCTCTCTGCCTTTTCCATCGGCCGAAGGGGAACCCAAAGGGAGTCTCTTTCTCTCTCTCGCTCAAACTGTTCTATTCTCTGCATAAAAAGCCTTGCCTACTTTTCCTCCAGTATCTAAGCATTTCCTTCAATCACTCACAAGCTAAAAATGTATTACATGGTAGTAAATACTCAGAGTTCACATAGTACTATTTATTCCAAAAATCTTCTCGCCCTATACACACGTCCTTTCCCTCTATCTTCGTCAACATTAATGTATGCATGGGTGTCCTTCAGTTTGCTTTTTACACAAAATATACTGCTAAAGTTTATACACAATGTTGCAAATACGCGAGAAAAGCTGTTTTCTCCATGGTATACTGAAATACTATGTATACCTGTATTCTTACGAGTATTTTATTGTTGTATATGTATATTAGCATGTACTAATATAACATAGGTACATTATGTGGGATAGAAAGTTCATGCAATCTATAAGGTAGACATACATTTTGTATTTTTACAAGTATAAATATGAATATATGAAAGTTTTCTATATTGCGGAGAATGTTAAATTCCAAATTCCAATTCGTAAGAACATTTTGGAGAGCTCTGCTTTACACAATAGCATAATATATTATGAGCAAAAGTATGTATGTTATTATGATTAGTAGTAACTTTGTCCAAGGGAAATGCCAGGGTATAGTAGTAGTAGTATGCATGAGTTGAAGCGGTGTTAGAAGTGGTAAGCAAGTAGTGTGTGGCAGTGGCATTGCATTACGCCAGGATGACGACGACGACTACTATTGGAACGAAAATTCACAAGATATACATATTTAGACAGGAATAGATGAGCTGGCAAAGGAAGCAGGCAGGTCCCAAATAGTGGCACTGCTGTAAATAAGTACGACTTTCTCCTTTCTCTCGTTCGTCTTGCTTTTTTTAAAGCAATTGGTCCTAGTATGACTCTCATTCCGAGATAGAGTCTCAGTGCCCCGCTGCTGCCAGCCAGTGCTCTTCTGGCTACTTGGTTTGGCCCATGTGTCTTATTGCCTCTGCCCCATCCTCATGACTCTCGACCTTAACGAGTTACTCCTTTTTGCTGGCTTCTACAATATCTACAACACTTGTGCTACTACCACCACCAAGTGCTATATCAGAAACATACCACATTCTGAGGAGTAGTAGTAAAAGAAAGCCAGGAGCAATACACCAGCAACAAAAAAACTGTAGTATGTAAGTTTTAAAACTACCAGGAGCAGCATCAATTTTCTTACTCCGAAAAAAAAGATAGGAGAAAAAAAATCAAGCCCTGGGTTGCTGAATCAGAGCATTAGAAACTTTTCTGCCTTGGTGAACTCCCATCATCTTCGCCCCATTCAGGATTCTATCTTAAGACTAGCACAGAAAATATCATCAAGCAACAGACTCATCAAAGGCAGCATCCGCCACCGTGATCCTATTGATAAGTGTGTTTCAGCTGCTGTTCACCAACGAATTCCATGTATTGATTGCCCATGTGCAAGGATTAAGGATTTCCCCCTAATTGTGTACAATTATTTAGATTTGATATATATTGCCTCCATGTGAGTTTATAAACGTCGCCTTCTATTTGATAATAATAAGTTCCAACTTAATTGTAAAACAAGTATTTTGTTCTGCTATTTCGCAAATATACGTAGCTCATCAGCTTAAACACGTTTTTGGTGAAATCTTACAGAGACAGTATCAGTTTTGTTGTTTTTTGCAGAACACAACTTTTTCTTTAGCTAATATTTTATCATCATTTACAAAAGAATTTAAAATATTTGGGAGAAAGTTTCAGCGTAAGTTAAAGTCACAAAGGTTTATTGGTTGAATTTTTTAAATCCGCCTGGTTTTAATTAAGCATGGGAGTGCGAATGGGGAACTAGAATGACTCACATGTATGTGCATAACATTCACTTCAGCAGACACCAGAGAAAAGAGTGAAAGTTGGAAAAACGTGTATGATCGAAGAGTTATGAGTACATAACTGACCAAGAAGACAAGACATTATTCCAACCAAGTTTTAACTTTTCATCTTGTTCAAAATTAATTTCATTCCTGAAACTATCTTATTTGCACATACACAAAACAAGGTCGATAGTTTTTTATACTCACGAATCATTCTGTGATCAAAATGTCAACCATTCGCAATACAAACGTATCGTTAAAAAATATAATTGTACATTCATGAACATTTCTGTATCTCTGACAAGGAGGAGCTCAAAAGAAACAATAAGTATCTGAATTGATTTCAAGTTATGCTGACACGTTTCCTTCAACAAGACATACAACTCGTTTCATCGTGATTTGTTCTTCTATATACACACCTGTACATAAGAAATTAAAGTAGACAGCAAAAGTCAGCAATGTGAATTTATTTGACATGCTTTTCATGTAAACAATAAAATCCTCCAGCATAATTAATATTCGCAAATTGCTTGTTCCTGTCTGCAGAAGAGAGAAGTGATAAAAGTATCCAGGAGTAGCCTCAAGGAAAGAAAGTTTGATTTTTTCAAGTGAAATATAGTGAACTCTTTTTCGCCTTAAATAATAATCAGCATCCGACAAGCAGAGTGCTGATTACTTCATACGGATTAGGAATCGGTGAGTGCAGCCATCATGCATTGATTTTGTAACGTAAAAGATTTACTGATGAAAGCAATTTTTGTACATGTTGAAAAGAATTTACTGAAGGTTAAAATCGCATGCATATTTACATAGGTATATCTGAATTACTCGTGACATATGGGTATGTATGTATTTACTTCTAATAAGGTTTAGGTGGATTTACTACACACAAATGCATCCTTATAACAATTGTTTTAGGCAGATCTTGCAGAATTTTCTGCCGCAATAATTATTTTTAAATGACATTGCTGGTGCCGTACATGCATTAATGCATTATTTAATTCACATTACAAATTATAAATGTGAAAGCATTAAGGGCTTGCATAATATACTTGTTCATATTTAGCAATGATGAACCCACGCAAAACTGGTTATGAAATCGGTTGAAGCTAGAGTAAGAGCATTGTTTTGTCTCAAATAAATTTTAATTCCATGCGATAAATGCGTGATATTAAACTGTTCCCATCATCATCTGTACAGCAGTGCAGTTAAGGTTCAGAAGAAGCATGGAATTAGGTTGAAACACATTGCATTAAAGCCCGTATAGTATATTGCATTATAATAATACAATTTACGGCACATGTTCCAAACCCCTATTGTTTGTTTGGTCAAGTGTGCGTGTAGTAAGCTCCAGAACCGAAAGGACTTTAACATGGTTTAATGGGTTATGAACAACATTATTTGTCAAGCTAATACACTCGGCGGCGTAATGCGTAATAATAATATTACATATAGCATGTGCTGTGGCTGTATTGGTTGGGCACATTAAAATATGGCTTAGAAACCTGTACGTAGCTTCCATATTTAAAATTCGGTTAGTCAATCCAAAAAACTAACTGCTATTAAAGCACATGCATATAGTATATTGATGCTTTTCAGTCATGATATGAGATATTTCATCATGTGAAACCATTATTGTACAACTGTGTCCCTCATCTACCTGTCAGAACAAAATACATTTCTTTAACGAGAACGGCATTACTACCTATTTATATTGGACACTAAGAACATTTTCCGTAACGTTACCGTAACTCCCGCAACCGTAAGAAAATACATGGTTCGTTTATGCACTATGGTTACGGTTACGGGGCTAACGGGACTTACGGACAAATATT
>JAHZNG010003885.1:0-64734 GCA_027744375.1 Orchesellides sinensis | reverse complement strand
AACCGATTTTCTGGAAATTATGATAGATACGTTTTAAAATATTGCTGCCTCATTTATTCCTCACCCTTCATAATTGTGTATGCATTGCATATGGGATTCTATGGTAAATATCCCCTCCAAGTAAATAGGGTGAAATGATGTCGTGGTCAAAAATATTCGGAAAAATGCTTGGTTGTGTGGTTTGGTTTGGATCGGATCTATTTAGATACGTAATGGCATAATCCTTCCCACATTAAAACGCTGTATTGGATATTGGATCAAATAATATTTTATACGTTATTTATGACATACTCACACATTCTACAATGCGTACCTATCCACATATCCATGTGAAATCTCATGGTCAGGTATGAAAGATAATTTAAAGTACCAGTCTCACTGTTTAATGGAAATGGGATGGTGTACCAATCAGGCAAGCATTATGCTTTTCAGCTCTTCTGCATCATGATTTTTCGTTTTCAAAATCCGCCTGCCTATGTTTGCGGTTGACCATGCAGATAGACATGAGGTTGCCAAGTTCATTTTCACCTGGTATTATGGCAATGTTTCAAGTGAAGTCATGCATGTACATATACATAAAGCTAGGAATGTGAATCTGTAAATGTACACAGTTTTCATAGACATATGTATGTATGCAAATTGAATTACTACACAACCTGTACAATCCACATGCGATTATTGCATTACACTATTCATTCCACAGTAAAAACTTACTATAAATGAGTAGGCATAATTCTGTCGCATCTTCACTCTTTCAAATGAAATCGTGCGGTATAAGTTTTTGACAGTGAAAATTTGTATTCACATTCACATACCTATATCGGCATGCAGCATAAAACACTAAAAAATTAGTAATAAAATATATTGATTCTAATTCTTTTAAATCTCTGTCCACTCATATTGAATCAGCGTCAGGTAGACTAAATAGCCATACCTACGTTCATTACATTTACTAGGCTTGTGGTGTGGTACGTGGTTTTAGTGGACCCCAGACCAAACCCATCCACAAAATAGTTTAACTTAGTTTCTTCCTGGTCGCGTTTAAAACACAGGATATCCATTAACCAGTTCCAGTGTTTATGTTACATTAGCATGCAAAAGTTTATTGTTTTATTTGCATGAACATGCTAACACATGCAACTACCTTATACATTAGATTATCATTTCCAAACACGGAGGAGGAACATTATTTTATATACAACAGGCCATCTGCAATTAGCGTTGTGCAAACTGTAAACCAAAACTACCAAAGCAAATTTCCATCAACACCAAAAACCCAACCCATTCAACCCACAAAAGACATAATTATATATGTACGAACGAATACTATCCTCTCACATGTAAAAAACCCAAAACCGGAGATGCCGTCCTAAGTCACAACACACCAACACAATCGTCATAACATTTTGTCCTGAAGGCTTATGCATATTGGTTCCTTTCCCCTGTTACACTTTCTGTCCAATAAACAAGAACGGGTTACTTTTAGACATAGATTGACTTCACACTTCAATCCAACAAGAGCATTTGGCATTGGCACATCATCATCAGTGCAAATGTTGGGTTCATTCCGAATATTATATTTTTATGAACTGTTGTGCATCTGCTCTAGTCTCATTTTATCATTGGCCTTTTTGTGATTGTAAAAGCCGACACGAGGAGAGTTCATCACGTTAATACATTTTTGTTTCATGCACACCTGTGATTTGTCCATGTGTTTATTTATAGTGTGCATTATTAACCCCTTGACAAATTTATTCCGGGACTTCTTCCTTGTTTACAAATTTACACGCGTCGTTACTACATATTTGTAATTAGCCAACAATAAGTTAATTCTAGCTAAAAAAGGGGTTTTAGATTTGTAGAGCGTGGGTGAGTCAGAATATTTTAAGTGATTAGTTCATCGTAATAAGAGACGTCAGATCAGAGTCAGAGTTGTGGGAAGGATCTATCGTCACTTGTGTTGTGCTGCTCAGACAAGCGTGGTGGATTGATTGAATAAGATTCAATTTAAAAAGTTTAAATTGTGATTAGTTTAAAGTAATCAGGAGAGATACATTATGGCAGATCCAAGGCTAAAGCCGATTTTATTTAGTGCTGTGGTGCTCCTTGCTTTAATTTTGATTGTAGCTTTAGTTGTGCATAGAACGTATACTCGGTAAGAAAAATAGAACTGACTATTTATTTTGATGTATTAAAATGCATGTAGGTATGTGATTCTTAATCATGATTTTTTTTTGAAATGTTTTAGAGACCGAATATGTGAAAACGGCGGAGAGTTGTATTATGAAGATCCGGTAACAAACGAGAGTAGCTGTCATCCTTCAGGAATGCAAGGTCCTTGTGGAAAGTACATGGTTCTCGTGGCAGACAAGAATAACAGTAGCGTGGGGATTTGTGGATGTGACGTGGGTCACTTTGACCGACCAATGGTTTTGGACAAGGAGACAAATCAGTGTCATTTTATTTTTACGCAGGTAAACCGCAATTTTGTAATGAAATCTTATGATTGAGGTATTAGTAATAATGTATTCGCGTCATAGTTCCTTCCGTCCTTCCTGCCTGTAGCGTCTGTACATAAGAGGTACTTATGTAATGTACAATGATGGATTGTGAAGTACTCCTTAGATTGTATGGTGGAATCGTTTAATCCACTGCTTATGGCCATCGTAAGCAAGTGTTCATTAACCTTTATTGTGTGGGGAATCCTTATGAGTAACATGAAAAAAATAGATAAAAAAAAGTCTGTTACTTTCTTGCAGACTTGCTGTGCGTATGAGTTGTAGATGGCAAAAAATGAAGATGCGTCATCATGTATGAATGACATGTTTTCATACATTTTCATGCTGTGTTGGGCTTTTAAGATGTTCAATGAATGCTATATGAACAATATAACGTGTATGAATAGCAAGTCACGAGTCACCTTTTTTTAAATGTATTGTAATAAGGTCAGACGGTTACGGTACAAAAGATATACGCATAGTTTTAGTATTTTTAGCTTCGGTCTCCGTTCAACGTGACTTACATAGTTACATATATGCAAAATTACCACATATGAAATAGGCAATAAAGTACATAATACTGAAATCTAGCAACATTCCTTTTAATCCAAATCTTTCTTTTTTGGTCTTTAGGCTTACTGTGAACCTGGACAATGGCTGACTATAACCAAAAGTCAAGGACCACATTGTGAAAACAGATTCTGTAGGGAGCCTGAACCTGATGAGATCGGAAAAGAGCTGGTGCCTCTTAGCGATGGGAGATGCGTTATACTAGGGACATATGACAATGTTACATGTAACAAGTCACAAGTTGTGAAATTCCACAAAAGAAAAATTTATCCGTCATGCGTCAACTTGGGAACTAGCATAGGAAGTGTTGGGGTTCCATCCACGGATTGCCCGGAGGGATACTATTCAACAGATATTTTTCATTGTCAACCCCCGTTTGACTTTGATTAGTGTATGTAAAATATAGATGTAGGAAATGTGGAATTATTCGTGCATTAATTATTTACTATTTACTCGTTTTTTCCAAAAGAATGTACATATTTTTTTGTAGTTTTGTTCGCTTAGATATACTTTATTTTTATGTGTACATTATTCAGATTTATAAACCGTTGTTGATCTAGATAGTATTTATTATTGTTAAAGCAGAAAATTACGCTACGATTGCGATATACTCCCGTCACCCGTGTTCCTTTTTTTTGTTTAATCAAAGAATATTAGTTGAAGTTCGTCGTCCCTGAATTGTGAATTTTACGGAGCTTAGAATAATTTTGTAGAACAAAATGAACTGCACATATCATGCATCAAGTATAACTTACTCCGACTCATTATTCTTAAACGTCATTGTTTGTCTTTCAGGTGTATGACAAAATCAGTTGTAATTTGTAATCACATAACAATGTAATTTGGGACCATTTGCAAACAAAGATGACAAATATTGTGAACTCCATAATGTATGTATGAAGGCTAGAGAATTTATGTAATTCGTAGGACAATTGCTAATTTGACATGAGTTGACTGACAGTCTAAATGGAATAAAAAAGCTCTTGTATGTATATCCATACTTCATCGTGTTTAGAGCACAGAAACTTTTTAAATGTATTCTACTCAGTGCAGTGCTCGGACGTAGGAATGGGCTGATTATATAAACGACAAGTGCCCTTACTACCGAAGATTCGTGCACCTAGGAATTACATCAACGAAATCTATTGAAGAAATGCCGTCAGAAAACTTCAATTGAACAAATGAAATGGAGTGCATCTGCATGAAAATGAGGAGTTATTAGCTAATCACTAATCAGTGATCAAACTGGATATTGTCCATATGCAGCAGTATATTTTACATCTAAAAGTGGATGGTGTATTAAGCAGAATATACTCTACTATTTGAAATTTTGATTAAAAACGATATATTCACTGTAATGAAGTATGTATATGTATATCATTGGAATTGGTCAAAACTAGTTTTAAATTTTCGCCTTAGTTATTGCTTTCATACTGTATTAGGCTTAAAGAAATGTCGCGAGCTAGAAGAGTTGAGTTCGCAAGGTCAAGTCATTTGGAAGCAAAAATGTATTGAGTTATCTTGGGCTATGGCTATTGACTGATTATGAGTGGCATCTTGTTGGAAATATAAACACGTAGATTATACGAGCTACGTTATAACATAACCATGGCCAAAATAAATCTCAAAGGTTTGCCGACACTTTCCCATTCTGCATGTCATAATACCTATAGATATATGACTGATATTCGTATTCAGTAATTATTATTGAGAGAATATTTTTTACGCTCCATGCTCCAGGATATGCCAATGCAAATTTATGCAATGATTCATTGTTTGAAGACTTTTGTTAGTCGTTCTGGCTTCTCAGTACCCCATCTTGAATCTCAACTTATGAGTTCAAAGAAAACACAATTCTCATTTTGTCCAAAAACAAATCAACCATAAACACGGTTTTTTATTTATTAAACACTGGAATATTTAGAGCATGACCATGAAGTTGTCGTTCCCGAAGTTTTATTGTATCTCGTTTAAAAACACGAAGACTAAAATAATCAAGTATCCAATATGCAATGACCAAAACATTGCTGTGATTGTAAATGTCCCTATTCATAAACTCCGTTCTCCAGTGTAGTGTCTCTCCAGACATAAACGTTTTACAATGGTCCACCTTGCAGCCTAAGACCAAATACTTAATTTGTAAAATGTTCGTAAAGGAACGCGGAGGACGATGTGTGTGGGAGATTCGAGTAAACAATTTAAAAATAGAATTGTATGATGAATTGTGTTAGATTGTAAAAGCGAGCTGCTAGGTCATTTCATGAGATTCTTGTTTACCCGTAGTTGAAGCTGGGAAATGGATACCTACCTGTATGTACAAAGGAATTTTGAAATCGGTGTGGGTCTGTATAGTAATACTATGTACATGTACATTACTAACATTACATACATCTTGTGTGTGCGACTTTAGCCTTTAGCTCCAGAAAGGATGATATATATTTTACTAGTTACGTGATCAAGGAGAAGTCGATGATGCCGGCTACTGACGGATCATCCAGTTGATATATGCCTCTGTCTTGTGTAAATACATACAATTGTAAAGCGTGAAATCAAGCTACCACAAGAACGTCACAAATTAAGATATTCGTATCAAAAACCAAGCAATCCCGTCATAGTCAGCATAGCAGCCATCGGACATTCCTGGGGAATTGTACATAACTTTTGCTTAGTCTTTGCTTTCGATCAGGAGGCAGTTTTTTTAGCAAAGTATTGACGCAATAACAATGCAACGCAATGCAATAACATTTCGTTTCAAGGTTCAAATAAACGTGTTTACTTAAACCCTTCTAACAATGGATACCAAAATGCAAGCTTTACATTGATAATATCCAATGTTTTATATAAAATAAAAGAGCTTATGGCTCGGCTGTCAAGAACTGGAATTGATGCTTTTATAAGTAGAGCAAATCTATGAGTAATGCAATCGAATGGACCATTTCGATTTTCAGGAAGAGTTTTGAGTTAGGGCAATAAAGCCTGGGATAAATACAAACTACAGGTTCGCTTCACAAAAAGTAATTTACATTGTTTTAATACCTGTTTCTGTATTTTTAACCTTTATGTACGAATATGAACCAAAAAAAGGAATGGGAAGAACCATGTATGTAGTTTTAGGTCTTTGATTAAATTCAGTGACACTGCTACCATTGCCATTATTTAAGAGTTAGTTATTCCTTCGGTTTACTTTATATACGTATGATTATACGTTAAAATATTCATGGATTAAAATATTGATACATATAGATAGGTAGACCTTGAGCGAGACCCCACTTAGATTTGGGAAGTTCCTTCCGTTCACTTTTTATCGCTCATTTATTCGCCTTTTTATTGCACTGACTCACATGTAACTTACTTCTTAATGCTCGACAATTACATGCATATAGGCAACCCTTACCAAAGCCACAAGCGAAACAACGTCCGTTGGACAGGCTTACTTAAACTATAACTGTAACTATTGTATTAAAGTTATATTTACCAAATGTAACTACCGAGATGTTATTTAGGCATTTGTACACGCACATGGCAAAAGAATGTGAAGTCAAGGTCAAGAAACAGGAATCAAATTGTGTCTCTTGTAATAATCCCAACAATGAAGCACTAAGTTCCTACCTTTGCATAGCTTATAATTATAGCTTAACTGGGTGTCCACCATTTCTTTCTTCCTTCCTATACAAACCATTCGTAAAGCAATTTTAGGCAAGCAGTTAGGCAAGCGCTGTGAATGATAAGAAGTCGTTGCAGCATCAATAATGAAAGTGGATCGCTCGAAGACATGGTTAATGGAAATCTGTAGCAAAGTAACAACGAAGGCATTTACGTATAAACATTTGATGATATCATACATGAGTTAGTATGACACTGGTAACACAGTACAAAGTACCTCGGCAAATTTTTCAGCAATGTTGGTTTTTGTTTGTCATTCATTTCCGTTTATATACACACCAACGCAACGCACCTAAAAATTCTATATAACATTCATCGACAGGAACTTGGGACGTCTCGGCTCTAATTCGACAGAAATCAACAAAGGATCTATCTTGCACATAAATGAAGAATGTATGTAGATTTAATATGTACTGCTATATACAGAATACAAAAGCACTACTTAAATTTGTTGTGCATACATTAGTTTCCCGGCCACAAAGATACGATGCGATGATGAATAACATTAAGCATGTGGGTTATATCTATTTTTTACATTTGTTTGAAGGACTAAAATACTTGCGCGCAGAGCTCTGACTGAATCCAGTTGTACTTTGAAATCCAGACGATGATGTATATATGTAAAATGATAAAAAAGAGGATAACACAGTTTAGATTAGATTAGTTTTAAGTGCAAACCACGCGTTCCCTAGAAGTAATCAGGAAGTCACGATTGTTGATGATGATGCGATTGGATTATGTTAGTACTGTACCTTAACATTCATTCGCTTTTTGTCCATTATGTGCGTGGATCACTTTACAATCAGTGCTGGCAAAGATATTTATGCAGTTGTTGTTGCGTGTTCCAAGCTTCTAGATCAAAGTAGTGATAAAACATCCAACACGATACATACCTTAATTTGTAAGGATTGTCCAGTAAAATTATCACTGTACTTGTGCTCATGTTGTACCTACACTTACGCACAGTAGGAACGTAAAAGTAGAATTGTATCGATTATGGTTTAATCATAAGGTCATCACTGATTTAGAGATTCAGTTTTCATCAATTAGTAATCATTTGCTTACATATGTGTAATTGTGTGTGGAGTCAATATTATTTTGTGAGTTGGTTGGTAATATATGAAACAGTTCTGTTTTACGTTTCAATACTTCGTGGAAATGGGAAGGTATTAAATATCTTCTTATCAGCATACTGAACTATTGCCTCTGTGTCAGCTATCAGATTTGATTATCTCATTCGAATTCGGAACGTAGTGCATTGCGAACCCCGATGAATTGCATACGGAGCAGATGTATATATAGCGTACATGGGTTTATTTTCTCTGGAGCATCGTGACCAATTAGAAACAACCCTGTAAGCTGCAGCATTAAAATATTTGCGGATTATTTTGTGAAATATTAAAATTGTGTTTTTGTGCCATACAAGCTGCCTTGTTTTTAAACAGGATTAAATTTCCAAAACCTACGTAAGTTTATAAGACATTTTGTGCATAGGCTGCAATTGTACCTTTAAATAGGTACTTTATTAGGGGGTGACGTTTTAAAACCTGTGTAGCGCTGCAGCTTAGCTGTGCTAAAAACTTAAAGAATCTCAAGATGACTATGTCAAACAGATGCAAATGGATCTCATTTGGAGTAATGAGCTTAACAGTTATTCTTCTCCTAGTCTTCTTTTACAATTTGGAGAGCAAGTAAGTTGGCCCACATAAAATTCAACAAGAACATCTGCAAAAAAAATTAAAGTATTTAAAGATGGTACAGGGCGTTAAATTTTTATTTTGTGCCATTTGTTTGTAGAATGAAATGTCCACATGAAGGCGAGTTAATGGTAAAAGAGACTGGAGAATGTTTTATGAGAGAGACACGAGGTCCTTGCCATAAAAATTTGATATTTATTGAGGATGAGCCTAGAAGTCATTACGGATCTTGCAGTTGTCCTTTTATGGAGTTTAACAGAACCATGCTATACCATAATGGAGAATGCTATTTTGTTTTTACAGAGGTAAGAAATAAGAAATCCAAAATCGAGTCTTAAAATTTCGTTTCCTGCAATGCTGTATTTATTTTGGGAAGTTCTTGTATTGCTTCTTGCGTCATAATTCTACATTTTACATGATACTCGCGATCAGGGTTTATTTACCAGCATTAGCACTCAAGTGTTTTAGTCATCTCGTCAAGATCAGCCAAAAATATGGTAGTCACCTGCTGTGCAAGGTAAATCCCGCATTCCAACTAATTCCCCAAGTGCATAGTTAATTTGTTCTACACATGTATTGAATGTACCTTTTGTGATAATTTGACACATATTTTACGATAAGCTTTATCTTCGTTGCATTCCTTTACTAATTGGAAATGATGACAGAATCATGAAGGAGGCTGAGGCTGTAGGGAAATGAAATGACATCAGACATGCCATAACGCCCACGTGTTGTGTAGTCATATTGTGTAACGTTGAAAATTCCCCTTAAAATGGCTTTTAGTCAAAGGCTTACGTATATATTTTCGGATGAATGCCGGATATTGACTTTTACTTAAGGAGAAGGGTAAAAACACACCTTCTCGTTAGATTTTAAAAAATATACCTAAATATCGAGAGGTAGGTAGGTGGGTTAATAAAAGTGCTCTAAAAACTCCTTGCCAGCACAAAGTTGTTTTAACTGTTATGTTGAAATCGTTTTTGTACTAACTACAAATAATTATGCACGTATTTAAAGTTCTCTTAAACTAGCATATCATATTTTATTTTCGCAATCGCTTTAGTACTCTGGAACTCAGTCAATTTCTATACTTTAGTAAGGTGCATTGCTAAAAAGCCATTTGGGTATGGACCCCCAAAATAGCTAAATCCATATGGAAAACATCAATCATACTTATGAAATGAACTAAATCTGAAACTAAGCTCCTGCAGACAACGAAAGCCAATAATTATGTGTCTCATGCATGATGCATCAGTAATTTGCACTAACAGTCTAGTTTGAAAAACAAAAGTAATGTTTGTCGTTACAGGTTTGGCACGTAGTTCGACTTGGCTACCTGTATTTTATGATTCATCATGTAATATACATAAGGTAATGAGTGTCCAAAATATTTTGACTTGGGCGATCGTGAACCAAATTAAAAACCAATATTAGCTTGAAAGCAATTTGGCAGTTGTGCTGTATACTGAAATATTAATTACACCCATCATTCTACTGTCACCAGTTCAGTTCAACTGCTGTATAGTTTGCAGGGGAAGCGGAAGTAGGTAATATAAGTATTCGCTAATGACAAGGATGGTATATGTAGCAGTTCCGAAGTGTATTATGATGGAAATTCATTAGCGCAATTCATCATCATAACTAATAACTGACCCCGACTACATTTGACTTTTGGCACAAAACCTGTCAGGTAATAATAATTACAGGGTGAGAGAGGGCTAATAAAAATATGGAGTACAGTAAGATATGCTGAAGCAAATGACCACGTTACCTATATACATATAACATGCAAGTACTTACGTGCTATATATGAGGATCTACTCGCTGATTTTAATGATTAATGATGCAAAGGCAAATGACTGACAAGAATATTATTTTTTGTTTTGTGCAATTGAAGGCGTTCTGCAGTGAAGGTCACTGGCTAAACATCACAACAAAGGGCGAGCCCATCTGTGAGGCGAACCGTTGTCTTCAACACTCGACAAACGGATTTGAAGCAGAGAAAAGTGGAAACGATGATGGCGACGTAGATATGAAGAGCAGTGACCAATATGATCACAACACTCATGACAAAATGACCAGTCCCCATAATCATGAAATGCAACACATGATTGGTTTGGAATGGGTACCTATCAAAGGTGGACGTTGTGCCCGATTAGGCAAATGGGCTGAAGGATGTCCCACAGGCTCTGTTGTAAAATTTCATCGCAATTACATTTTACCTAGTTGTTTTGAACCCCCTAAGAGAAAATTTGGCCATTCCTTGGGAGCCATCGGAGTTGGAGCTTATACTGGCTGTCCTGTCGGCAGTTATCGGTCCATTATGTCCCGTTGTCAACCTGAGTTTGATTTTGATTTCGAGTAAATACAAATTGCGTTGCAAAAAAACTTCTTTTTTGCTTTAGATTTTTTGGTATGTTATTTGCATGCACTAACCAGTACTTTTAACCAAATGTAATACTAATTGCTCACCACCGTTAGCTTGTAGAAGTACTAGCTTAACCATCTCTAATACAAAGTAGTTCTCCCTTGCCTGTACTTTCTACTCTGTCTGAATGATAATAATTTGTGAATGCATATTTTTCTGTCATTTCTTCACACAGGGAATCAAATGATACTTCCTCGGATGCACAAGGAAATTAGCCAGGTACATTAAAACTCATCAGGGAAGCCTGAAACAGGATATAGGATGTAAGGGGGCAGGGGTTCGTAATTGCTGATCCCATCAAGTCAGTGTTTTCATTTAAGATGCCACGTTGAGATTAACAGCGAAATAAATCAGGGTCATTACCCGATGGCCATTTGATTACTGCATTCTGGCCTGACAATTGGTTACTACTAATTAAGATTTGTATCCCTTTTACCATGCTATTTTTAAAGTCTGTATTTTGCTATATAAACATACCTACATATCTTATGCAAAGTTCCTATTTACAATTCTTTTTAATTCAGTAGAAGCAAAAATAGTTAAAATAGGTATCCGTCTCTGTAATCACCTTGTACTGAGCAACCAGCATGGAGTTAATTAGCTTTCTGCTGCAAAGCTCATTAACAAGTTAGGATCCTTTATATGAAAACAAAACATGTTATGGACCAATTGTATAATTAGTAATAACTGACTGTTATACAGAACCTTAAATTATTATTCTGATTCGTAGAAAAAAAGTAAGATTATTATTTGTTACTTCATATTTATTTCATATGAAATACTTCTTTTTTATTTATTTCACACTCTTTGTTCAGACTGATGTAACACAAAGCGTTGTATATAATATGTTATGTATGTAATCGTATATATTTATGTTTAAATTAATCATACCATTTTAGTGTATTTAAATTTCTTATTGAATACATTAATCACTATTTATAATACCTTAACGTTTAAGAAATTTAAACTGACGATAAGTTGATTTATAAAAATATAAAATAACCACAAATAAACAACATGTATTGATAAATCTCAAACTTAAAAAATTATATGATGACAAAAAATAAGCTGCTTGTCGAAATTTTGTTTCAACAATAAATCAATAAATAAATAAAAAGGTAGCTAAATACAAGCTTTGTTTCCTCTTAACTGTAAAAATGTATTGTTAAAACATAAAGTTCTCAAATAATGATGGCAATTTCAGAAACAAAAGCATTGTTAACAAGATTATGAATCGTATTACATGAAATGCATATTTATACTTCTCCTGTACACGTTTAATTGTATTAAGTATTATAACGTAATGTAAACTAATTGTAAGAATTACTCAACAAGTACGCACACACATAGATTAAAGGTGAAGTTACCTGGAGTTTATGAACATTCTGCAAACGTTCTTCGGAACTTAACTAACTGCACTTCATGTAAGTTTAGTCTTCGTTATATGTTTATAAATGCAAACAGGCAAAACACAAGAACATATCCGGTCCGGTGGGCTTTCATTATACATACAGTAAGGAAATTAAATCTATATAGCATGCAAACTCTTTTAATTAGCACATAACATATGAATAAGATTGTAAGTATAATTGCAAGTCATTAGTAATTAACAAGGTTTTTAACAGACAACCCACTAACCTTAATTTGAAGCCGCCAAACAGTCTAAAGCTGAGTTCTTTACAAGATATATTTTCTAAACGAAATCAATCCTATCTAGCAAAACCTTACGTCTATTTTTCTGTTTGGATTATTAATAATTTATTTAGCTCAGGTGTAAAAAATTGCACAACCCACAACAACTGCCCGTTTTCGTTTCTCAATTTGACAAGGTTTATAGATCTGCTTTCTACTGCAGAAGGTAGTAATTATATAGAACTATGCTTTAATAATGGTATTTTCTCTACTCACAGGACAGGGATATAAATATCGTGATAGTTTAACATGCTATTGTTATACTAATTTTGATACAAGGTAAATATCGTCGTGTTTTTGAATCTCACATAGTAAACTTCTTCAAGATATATTTTGATTATGATCCCTTGTCATTTAAGCATGTATCTGCATGCTGCATGATAAATATCGTTCTTCTCAATTACGTTTGGTTTAACACATCTTGTTTGCCGACTCTTGCGGCTTATTCACTCAGCTTTTTCTACCATTTCAAAATCTTTGCGTTGTGAGCATTGTCGATTTCCAAGTTAAAACATTTTCTATACTAAATGCATCAATATGAAATTAAAATATACTTGCACATCAATAACATAATACTATGTATCACTTTTCTGGAATATTAGTTTCTTCTTTTCTTGGAATATTGCTTATCCTACTTTAGCGTTTCTAGTCTTGAGAATTTAATTCTAGAAAAAAGCTGCCAAGTATATTTGATTTGATGTTCAACTTGACGTGCCTGTCTCCGGAAATCATAAAAATAAAGTCGTATGCTTTATATAGCCATAATGTATGCATAAAATAAATATAGTGCAGGTATACTTGTAAAAATTAACTCTCAAATAGATTGGCACACACAACCACAATAAATAGGTAAAAACAAGTAAACTCGGCATGCATTTTTCAATAACACTAAATTAACCTTGTTAATTACTAATGACTTGCAATTATACTTACAATCTTATTCATATGTTATGTGCTAATTAAAAGAGTTTGCATGCTATATAGATTTAATTTCCTTACTGTATACTTGTAAAAATTAACTCTCAAATAGATTGGCACACACAACCACAATAAATAGGTAAAAACAAGTAAACTCGGCATGCATTTTTCAATAACACTAAATGATATTTTAGTACTTATATGCAAAATCTTAGAAAGTCATGATAATTAATTGTATTATAATTTATACAAACTATTAATAGTGATAACCGGCTTGTCTGTTTTGGCTGCTAATCAGATTCATCTGTTCAGTATTTTCATATGCGTGTTTATATATTACTTATAAGTCTACGGTAGAAAATTTTAGTGAGTACTTTGACATTTAGAACTTACGCATTTTTTATAAGTTCTATAAAACCTTTAACCATCTCAATTTCAAATTTTTAGATTTGCACCGCAAGTGTAGAAAGGGGAAGCATGAAGTGCTCTTCCATGTTCATGTATATGATCGTTCTTTCTTATATTTGTACCTATACTCAAACTGATCGTGCAATTACGAAGCGCAGGTAAAAACGTCCTGTAGTTGTCACGACGTAAAGGAAATGAAGTAGGCTTCCGTTGCTTCCTGCGTATCTGTATGTGCACAGGATTAATGCGTCAGACTAGACAGAATCTTGATTTATCTTCCATCGCTGTATGTGAATTGTAACTTATTCCTTGCCACAAATATGAGGACTCGATCGAAAATCGTACAAAACTGTACTATGCGTTTACAACTTTGCATCTGGCGCAGTTGCAAGAGCGCATACAATGTATGATTTTTCGTAATTTCCACATTTAACATTCATCAACACAATGAAATCCGACACCTTTCTGTTACAACACCTGCCTTCCTTTCTCCGCTCTTAAATCAAACTTTACTCCTGAACCACAAGTAAATACGTCAACTAAGATTGCACGATGTCATGATTGATAACTTGATTAGTGTCAAAATTACATAACAGGAAACTTGAGAAAAAACAAGGAAATTTGTACTCCGAGCAACAAAATGAAGTAAAATCTTCAATGTATATGCTACGCATTATTGGCATGCTGAATGCTGTCTGTTATTAGTGCGCTTGTGTTTCACTGTTAAGCCATTGTAGTGCTTTCTAGTACATTTAGCATGGATTCCAAATTTCATGTACTAACAACCAGAGAAAACAGAGAACAAATAGAGAATACATACATACACTACATCATGCACATATGACACCAAAGAGAACTTTTATCCATTGACGCATTCAAAGTGACTCGCACAACTCAACTGCCCTAGTATGGAATGCAATGCGGAAGTTTCATTCGTGTAATATAGACTGGAAAGCTGGAGTTTAAATCCCCAAGGAATTCCTCTACTGATCTGAGGAATGGTCACATAATTCAACAGAGATTCTCATTAAACATTTACAGTCGACTTGGCGAGTCAAATTATTTCTATGTATGTATGTGCACGTCCGTAGCATAATGTATTGAGTTCGCAGGCAAAAGCATAATATTCTACCGAACAAAAAGGGCGCATACTTCTCCCCCTTACTTCATCCTCTTCCGTTTTTGTACACTTTCTCCTTCCACCAATATCATATTACTCATACATTGATTTTATACGAAATTGTCATAAATTATTCACACGGTTGATGGTGGTGGGAGTATAATAACGATGTTGAGAGTAGATAAGTTAGTCTGAAGTTATATAAACTGTTTGAGAGCGAGTATTTTTCTATTGCGCATCGTAGCATTGGTGAGCGCCTTTGTCATTGCATCATAACGGAATTATTGTTGTATCCTTTTCATTTGTGCTGAGGTTTCAACAATCAATACCATGTTCTACACAAGTGTAATCTCATGTACTGTCAACAATAGTAACACTATCGAAGTATATATTTCATCACCTAAAACTATTTAATACAACAATATTACGCACACTTACTTATTAGCGTAGATACTTACAATATTATATGTTTACCTGAAGTATTTAATTGGAATGAAATAAGTTAAGGAAGAAGCTGTTTTTACGACTGAAGCGCTGTGTTAATTTCACTATGAATCGAAGCAAGATCTTGGATCTTCTCTGCCAACTGGGCGTTCAGTGCGTCGAGCACGCGTCTTTGTGAGTCTTGAGCTCCTAAAGCTGCGTCCAGTTGGGCTTGAACTTGATGCAGTGTCACACGAATATTTTCACCGTCTTGCTGCTTGAAAAAAATAAGCAAAAGAAAGTTTGTCATTACAATGATCATACAAAACACACATGCTTTCTCTTAAAGTTGAGAGAATACTGCAAACTTGTATTTGAAACAAGAAGCCCCATGCGTAACATTTCTTGCCTACCTTGGAGTCTCCTGTGCCAACTTTTTCTTTCAAAACTTTAATCTCCTCTTCTTTCGTTTTTAATTGTTGTGCATAAAATTCCACTTTCTCCCTCATCATTCCAATCTCTTTTCTCAGTTCTGCAGCAGCATCAGCATTTCCTCGTGCTGCTTCCGCCTCCAATGTTCTCTGCTTCAATCGTTGATTCTCTTCCTTGTATGCTTGAAGCTGTTTCTTCCACTCCTCAACATTTGCCGTGCTCTCTTGCAGGGCTGCCGTCAACCTTGCATTATTACTTTTCAGCGTTGACAACTCCACCTCCCACTTTTTGGCATTTGCTGAGCTGTTTATTAGGATCAAATAAAATGTTTGTATATAATTCAAAACTTGTTTTCACAAAACCCATCATTCCAAAGAAGAAAAGAAGAAGTTGTTATAAAATTCAGAGAGGACAAAACATGTTTTTGTTACACATGATGTGTGAAAGTAATGAAACAGAAAAGGTGGAAAATTTTATATTATGAACCAAAATGTGTTGCACTACATAATACATTACCATCTGCTGCCACAAAATACATAGCTAACAGAATCATAAGGGTCAGAAGAAAATTAGGCAGCTTATATTTGTGTATAAAACTACGTAAATAACACAGCTTTCTAGCTTATTTAGCACTAGCCCTTTCATATATAAATATAAATAACTTTATCAAATAATAAGAAAGGAAACGCGCAAAATGCCAATTTGGAAGCAAAAGCTATTTATGTGCATAATATAAAAACGGTGAAAACTTTCTTTTCCTACTTTCTCTCCTTCTGTTGCTCCTTTCTCGCTTTGTTTCTTTTGTGTGTGGAGACAGCAAATCATTAAAGAAAAAACAAGACATCAAGTGACTCTGACTGACACAAATGAAACTTTTTCTGTTCTACCGTCTCTCTACACCCCTCCAATATTCTACTTTATCTAATTTGTCAACTGTTGCGAGAGCTATGTTATATGACATTGGAGAAAGAAAGGGAAGAGGAAAGCACATGGTTCACAAAACTCCAATATAACTACAAAAAGAATACAAATTACATAAAACATTTTCAAAGCAATACTGTTTTTTACCTTTGTGCTAGTGCAAGTCTTAAGCGCTCATTCTCATACTTGAGCTGTGTCTCAGGCGACTGTCCTACCAAGTCAGGCTTTCCAGCTGTGGCCCCATGTTTCGGACTCTCTGTATTCCCAGCACTTCCAGGTGGTGGCACACCTGACAGACTTTGACTTCGTTGATGAGCTACAGAAACTCCTTTTAGAAGAGTGTTGGCATTTGTTTCATTGGAATTTGTTATCAGGACGTGATCCCCATCTTCACCAGGGCCACCACCCGTAGTGGTTGCCGATGACATTTGATTCCTCGTTGTGTATGGAGATGTTCCTGTCATCATGGCAGGTGGAGGTATGTTGGCTCCACCCATGGAGGACTCTCGACCACTACTTCCATTTGCAACAGGACCACTCCCTTGGCCAGACTGCTTCATTGAACTTCGCGTTGCCTCTTTGACCTCTTGGAATTGTTCTATAAACTGTTAAGGGGAAAACAAAGGATAACAAAATTTAAATTTTCTACACAACCATCAGCAAACATCTGTCGTTCGTTTATCTTTTCTTCTGAATTGCCCCTATTTTCATCTACCCGTTAAACAAAAGAGTCATTTGTATTCAGACAACGTTCCCAAAGGGTAAAACCTCGTATGCCACATTAGTATTCAACATGTTTTCACTTCACAGATCTGATTTAATTACTCTCTCCTACCATGCCGCTCTCTTAGATCACGATCACCTTATGCCTTATCCTTGCCATAACAGTCTTTTATCTTTCTTGTGTAGAGCTTCTATAAATGCTTAGAAAAAAACGGGAGAAAGGAGATTTGAGGAGTTCTTCTTTAAAGCTAATGGCTGATGAAATTGTCAAGACATGCAATTTTACTTCTACTCCTGACTAGGTATGTAAGGGAGCCTTGGCTTCTACATTGAAATGTCTTCAAGTGTTTAAGCAGGCTTAAAAGTGTTTATTGAAATGAAAAGCAATGAAATGGCCGCACTAGTTACCTTTACCATGAATTCCAAAACCCATTTAATTAGCACCTCTTACACCAACAGCATACAAATTGTTACATCTTCTGCCATTTCCTTTGGGTAATCTTTATATACAGATTATTCTTATACAGTGGAGAAAGTTTTGATATCGCTTTCCCCATGAAGAAGTTTGTGAAGTTCAAGTCATAGAATCAAAGTATACCAACTCGCGATGAAAATTGTGTCCTCTTTTTGCCTCAAGTGTTTTCGCAAATTGACAGACACCATCTATTCGATTTATTGCTAGCACTTTATATTATCATCTGTTACTTTAGCGTGGATTACGTGGAAGAATGAAGTCTGTTCCAAAGAATTTTGCCTTCCCATCAGTATCCATCAGCGGAATAGAGCCTTATATACTTTGGAGAGGATCAGTTGTTGGGTTGGGAATAATGCATGAGAGGCTTCTTGGGTTCTTTAGTAAAGTGTGGTGCCATCAGGTCAAAATGACAGGCCGCAAGTGAAAAATTGATATTCATCCCATATCGCACAATCTCACCCCATCACTTTACAGATTGGGAAAGAGAACTCAGCCTCTGGTTTTAAGTAATGCGGACCATATGGGAATGGAAAGGACTGGTGTACTTTTACTATGCTGTAATTGTATATATTTACGACAGACGACAGTCATGCATGCTATCTTAATACTTAGCGTTTTATTGTTAACCCGTTCCTTTTGATAAGATAAAGTAAATCAAGTAATTTAGTTTCCCTAAGCATATAAATACGTAAAGTTACTTTAGATAAGTGTATTTTAGATGTATATATGTATTATACATGTTTGGCTAGAAAACTTGAGTAGGTATTTCTAGGTACGCCAATTTGTTCTCTGTCTTCATTTTTGTTGCTTTGATCAATCAACCATGTTTTTTTCTTAAATAAAGTACTTCTCGGTATTTGTTCATCATCATCTCTTTCCTTTCGTCTTTTTTACGTAGAAGAATATTTTCAAGAAAGACGAAGAGTTTTGGAGAAGAAGAGCAACAGTGTGAAATGCGATCGTGCCCGTACATACATTAGAGTAAGCAGGTTAGAAAACAACTAAAGGAGAGAAAGTGGATTAAGGTAGGATCATTATTATGTTTTCCTCCTTTTCATGTTAGCTCCTACTCCTACTCTACATTTTTCAATAGTGCCTCTTCTGTTTCTTTCTCGTTTGTGCGATTGTACTTTAAAAACTTTTTTTCTCTTGCAAGCAAAGTGCCTCTACTTCCCACGGTAGTGGATGATGATGAGCACACTAGAACAAATGGCTGATTCTTCATCCTTCTTTTCCTCTCTTACTCCTTTTCTTCTTTGCCTGATTACTGACATTTGTTCCGTGGAGAAACTTTGTGTGTGTTTGTAAACCGTAACAAAAGAAGTTTTACTCTAGCATTAGAAACATGCACGTCATTCACAAAAGGTGCTTCCATATACAGTAATCTATTGTATATCGTGATATATGAAGTAGCATTATAATAACAAAGCACCAAACGTAACGGTAATAGTAATAGGTAGCAATGTATTTTCACTATCGTCCACATTCTCTCTTTCCTCTTCCTTGCAACTGCTTTGCTTTTTTTTCTTGAAGGTGATTTTCTTCTTCTTTTTTTCCCTTCCTCTTATCCTTTCCCTTGAGGGAGCAAATCCAGGAAGGAACGCGAATGAAAATCTTTTTAAAGGGAAAGTTGAAAAGTGGAGCAGAGTGAAAGCTCTGTATTTATATAAAAGCTGTATGAAATGATGAGCAGATGTACGAGCGTGTATGTAGTATATTGTCAAAACCCGTTTTTGTAAAGCTATTGTTATTATTACTGCTGTATTGTGCACGCTCAATGGTACTACAATGTTTTATGGCCATGTTCAACAATAGTTTACTGCCATGCATCTTGTATTTATTGTCCAGTAAATAATAATATGCTTTGCTAATACCACTTTATATATGTACGTATATATATGCATTCTGTCCTCCATGCTTTCTGTCTTCGTTTTCAAATAAAGAACTTTTTAAATCATCTCAGCAGGAAGTAAGAATATGGAGGCTTCCTTTTTATCCTTCTCGTGTAGTTTAATACACGAATTGTATAGTGTATTTCCTTTTGTGCCCTCTATTCCGTGATGTGTGTATTTTTCATAATAAATTTCACTGCACCATGCTATGCAGGTTAACTGCAAGATAACACACACAGCTTTATGTTGGATGAATCAGGAAGATGACATAGTATATTTCTAATCTTTTGTCTTGTATATTTACCTTTTCGTTTTTTCTTTCTATGCATGGTCATTTGATTTATTTGGTAAACTGAGAGGCTACCAAAAATACAACAAACATAAGAGCATTTTTTAAAAAACGAACCAAAGCTTTCTCCAAAGTAAAAGTAAGAAGGATTTCTCTTTTTGATGATGTTTACTATGTTTAAATGGAATAAATGGAAATAGCAATAGTATCATTTGTAGAAACGGTCTGAAAATTATTATGTGGAAGCAATGAGCATTACTTGGAATGGTCAAAGGGTTTTCTCTGAAGGCCGATCTCATGATAAACTGTAATATTCGCTATAGGTACACCAATATGCTCCATATTGTGTTTATCAAGACTCTATATATACGTCTATCGTCAAAACTAAAAAATAAGCTAGCCTGCCTGCTTTTCAAAAGAGAAAAACGTGTTAAACAGTTTTTACAGGGAAATTTGCTCCCCTTTTTTGTTGTTGGAAGGAGTTAAAAAAATGTGTACAAGATTGCTGCAATCAACGAGAGCTATTCAAACCGTCCTAAAAATGCCTGAATTTATATTGCTGAATACATTCCTACATCTCTAATAAAATTACGAAAAAATTATAATGCCAGCTCTACGCTAGAATGTAGACATTTGCCTTGTGGTGTTTTTATATATCTCAAGTGGAGCCTTGGGCAGACTTTGAGCTATAGTGTGGCACCAGTTGAGGGAGTATAATGACGAAATGATCATGATCCTCATTCACATCATGCCTATTTTTATTCTCCTTTAAACTCTACTTTTAGCTCCTCTGCTGGTGTGAAAAGGCGTAATAACAGTTTCTTTTTTTCTAAAAGAGTCCGGAAGAAAATGCCAGAAAGTAGCTGTAGTATCGTTATATAATTCATCTCAAGTTGACTATAGTCGGGTACTAATATAGAAAGCGAAGGATAAAGGTTTAAAAAATCGAGAGAAATTCTTGGCAGGCTTTCTTCGCGAGTAATAACTGTTATTTATATGTTATAAACGTGATCAACAAGGCTAATTATCATGCACATCCCTTGATGCGGATTATTTTCTTTTTTCAGTTTATTGTATCATTGCAATGAAAAACACTGAATTTTTTATTAGTTACTAATTATGCGTGTTAATATCTACTTTAATTACAGAGTTTCTCCTGGTTCATAACTAAAATATTATACATGAATCCACCATTCCTTACCTGATTCAAAGCGTATTAATAATTACTTTTGTGTTTTAATTCCAGATTTTCAAAACTATAAGCTTTTGAAAATATTTGTTAAAGATTAAGAAATATTTTTGAGAGCAGAACATGCGGTTAAACATTCACATTAAAATACACAAAACTCTACACCATCACATTAACGTTTTTAGTAATTGTGAATTTTTATGGGATAGTCACAGTTTCAATATAGCGTTTTTTTTAGATTGGAATGGTTTCGAAAGTTTTACAAAACGTTTCTGGAATTAATAAATGTATATTTGCAATCATTAGTTGCTCTTTCCGATAAGTATCACATGGCGAAATCCTTAAAACCGATTTGCGGTATGGTTTTCATCGCATCTGAAAATCAAATATATAAATTTCAAATTCCGTATTAACTATTTTGATAAAACATGACGAGCTAAATACTACAACATGCATAAGTGTCTTAATCAACTTTTTTGAATTTGTAATGTTCACAGTTTTCAAAATTATTGGTAGGTTGGCTTATACCAAGCAGTTGTAGATATAATGTACTACAATTGGTTGTTGTGTGTTTTGACGATTGTATTTAACATGCGAGAACCATACAGGTAGAAATTTCAAATTTTCTCATGACATACTTAATACTTAATAAACGTTGGAATTGAGTAAACTCACATTTTTTTAATACTACAAACAATAAACTTGGACTAATTCAAAATCCTTCCTGGGACTAGCACGCAATGATTTGAGTGTGTTGATCTAATACTTATAGTTACACCTTTCATTTTATAAGAAAACTATACAAAAAATACCCACCTGTAATGTCAACCAAAGTTTTGAGCGTTAATATGTTCATAAGTTGAAAACTCAATCAAGCAGTCAAAAATTCACACAAGCATAACAAAAGGTGACATCAATCGTTAATAAAATCTCGGCCTAATTTTTAAAACTGACATTTCTTACGCTTACAAATTTTGCAAGACGTATTTACAACCACAGTAAACTGCACTCTTTTTTTGCATAACATCTTCATTATTCATTTCATGATAGATAATCAGAGTAGAACAGTTTTTTAAATTTTGGCAACTTGTTTCCATTTCAGTCGAGAAAGTTGCCCTTTCTTATTTCACTCTTTTCATCAGAAAATTCGTTAATGCACCCAAAACCAACACACATTAATTAACCCTAAATATAACCCTAAATTATTCTGGAATGGCCGGGACACAATAATTATAGACAGATTCAATCAAACTTCATCTTACTTAATTCAAACACAAATAACTTAATTTTCACTTGATTTGATGATAAACATTTATACATATATACCTATGCACTTTTAATGGAATTACATGTCATCAAATTCGCTAATACATTTTGTTTTGTTTCAATAAATACCCAATAATTTTCCCTCTCGTCTTGATTTATATTTTTTGAATTTTTTGATACACACTTTAGTACTAACCGTTTTGTTTGTGTGCAGCGTAAATTAGTATTTATTTACTCTCTTGAAGCTATACAGTGTGTGTGCTACTAACCGTAACAAACATTGTATCTTGTATTTTTTCCCATCATCCATTCGTTTTTCCTCTTCTACTTGTCAAGAGAAGAAGCAGTTGAGTTTTCAAGTGGAGAATAGCACAAGAGAAAAAGGAGAGTACAAAACATATACACTAAAAAATCTCCAATGCCATCAATGTATTTTCTCTAACGTTAATACCGAAGCCGAGGCTTCCCTCTTGTATTATTATCATGGAATACACATACAATATTCATACAATATGTATACCTAAACATTTACATGTATGCTTATCACTATGCACATTTTATGTGTAGGCACCTAAACATTTGAGTTAGGATCCTACAGTCCTACCTCAGTTCACTTTTTGTGATTCCCCGGGCCGTTCCTTTCACACGGATTTTGGCTTAGTTTAGAGAGAGAGAGAGTTACAAAAAATATCCTCTCTCTTCCTTTCACAAACTTTCCTTTCTCTTCTTCCTCTCTGTTACTTCTTTAGACGATGTTTTCGTAGCTTATGATGAAACTCACATGCACACCAACTCATACTATGTTGTATACACTACTACCAACTTTTGCTCGCGAGCTTCTTTCTTTTTCAGCATCTTTTTCCCGAAGAGGAGAGAGCTAGGACCAGGAGGAGAGAGGAAGCAACGAAGAATATTTTGTGGCACGGAAAAACAAGTGAGCCTTGTATGTATGCAGATATGTTATATTGAGTATATATTATACTCCACTGCTTTTGTATTTGGATCTTGAGCCTGAATAAGTGTGTGAGAGAGCGGATCCAAGGGTCTTTTTTTTCTCCAGATATAATAATAACAGAATGCTTTCACCCGCCGATGTAAAACCGCAAGAGCCCGACAGTCACTAGCAGCAATTGAGAGAAAGGAGCTAGAGCGAGGAATCTACTAATAGTTTACGTACATCTGTATTAGAAGTGATGCGACCTAATATGGAATGCGTGATGCAAAAGCATTTTACACTTTCATTCTTCCTCGTCCCCTCTGTTAAATGTGAGTGTGCTGGACAAACACCACCAAGTCATGCATCTTCTGGAGATAGTTAGTGAAGTAAGAGGAATAAAAAATAGGATGAAAAAAATTGGTTGGTTGAATAAACACTCCAGCTCTACTTTTGCTGTAGTAGGTTGGAGCAGGGGAAACAAAGCAAAATGCAGGACATCAGCAGCATAGCAAGCTTTTGTAATATTATATGCTCTTTCGTTATATGTTTTAGTATGAAATTATAAAGTTACTATCTTTATGTTATAAATGAGTTTTCATCCGCTTTCTAAAATTTTGTTGCTTGTAATAGACATATATAAAATTGCAAATACATACGCATACGGTGTAATAATACTGGAACATGCATATCATGCCCACTTTACTAAATTTTGCGTATACATTTGAGTGTTGCTTGCAAACAACATATCTGCGTTTGAATATTTGTATTTAAACAATAATATATATGTATGCATAAAACTACTTTCTTATAAGAGTTTATTTGATAAAATAGGTATGCATCTCCTCATAATTTCATCTATTTGGAAGAATTGCAAAATCAAAAGTTGCATGAGCAGAAAGGAGTAGATCCTGTGTAAAAAATCAATTCACAACTTGTCCGTTTCGTTTTTTCAATCTTATGTCTGGAAGCATCTATTGCTTAATACTTGTGTAGCGCAAAATATATAACTCATAACTTTTATATGCGAAAATAATCTACTCTTACCTACCTACTACCTACATGCACACATTGAGTTTTTGAATCAACTCAATTGCTTTTACACTGACAGCTGGGTAATCAGAGGAAAAAACTTATGAGAAGAAATGTACCGTATTTTCTCTATTACATCACGGGTCTCCATTAGACCGCGGGTCTCCAATACACCGCGGGGTAAAAAATTATTTTGCAAATAGAGCACGGAGGCTGTAATAGAGAAAATACGGTATTCTTATATTCTTTTACATATCATCCCAAAGAGAATGCCAATATAGAGTGAAACTTGATACGGTGCAGATTTGATATATAAGTATAAAGATACGAGTAAATGCATGTCATGTACAGATCAATTTAGCAAAAGAAAAAAGAGGATGACGCTTGATACTTAATCTAAAGCGCTTTTTCGGATAAAATTGAAACAGATTATTACACAGAGAAGTAAAAACATGAAATGGAAGGTGTAAGTAATAAGTACATTGTATAATATGATTGTTCAACCATGATATTTTATTGATGAATAGGGTAACTTGTTTGGAGCCAGGAAAAGTCTTTTGATCAAGCTACCTCTTCCCCTTTATAGTCATATTAGTCATTACTCTTGCACAAAGGTACATATGTATGTATTGATAATATGCTGAAGTATAGAGTAGAAAGTAGCTTAAACTCATCAATATAATATTAAGCACACCTACATCAGCTCCATACCTTCATTGATGATGTTCCAGGATGTGGGAAAGTTATGATATCACCTTGAGTTGTTGTCGTTTGTGATGATGACTGATGATGAGAAACTATTTTATCAAGTGGGTGCTTCAATAGTAAGTGAGCTACTGCAGCAGGAGCCCGGATCGGGTTAGAGTGGTAATAAAGGACCATCATCGTTCCACGTCGTCAAGTAGTGCACTACCGTTGTATCGTCATGTTTCAGGTGGATGATATAATGTGCGTTGGGAGAGATTCCAGGGACTTACTGTTATGCTGGTATGAAAATCCATACAAAGTATGTAGGTGTGTATCTAATGCATTACGTATTGGAGGAAATGATGAGCATGCATGTAAATATATATTGTTAACTTTTACTATCTGCCAAAATCGCATAAAATGAATTGTGTTATGTAGGAAAACATGAAAAAGGAAACTTCGGGCACCCGAATTTCGGCTTACATGACAGAAGAGGATGTTTTTATCCTTTTTATGAATAATTGTGTGGAATGCCCTTGGCCAAAATGCTTCATGTGACTTTTACTTGCTAATGCTACCAGATACAGATATGTGTACAAGATATTATTTATGAAATGCAGTTGGAATGAAATATAGCAGTTGTAGTTGTATTGTGGAGCAGAGACTAGTAAAAGGCCTTCTTTCATGATCAGAGAGTTGAGCATGTATATCTGTTTAAAAAAGTTTATCTGTCTACTTCGAATATGGTTAGAATAATGGTTCTGGTTTTATTGCTCTTCATTGTCTTAGGGGGAAGTGAATATGATAAAAACAGAAAGGGTCTCTTCTGCTTTATAAATATTTAAATTGATGATTAACTCATATATACATACATTGCACAGATATAGCTATACAGTAAATTATTAAACCGAAAAAGCAATAACCTTTTACTTATAGCACCAGGCCATGAAACGCGAAGGACGCGAATGATATTAAAGTTGCATAGAAGTAAAATACATTGGATCACAAATTACGTTGAAGTTAATAAGGAAGTTGTCACATATTCATTTTAATAGAGAGACAGACAAAACAGAATACATACATGTATAAGCAGGCCAATGATTAGCTAGATGAACAAAAGTCATCTCATCTCATCATGCATCGCCATAATATTTTGTAACGAATGTGTATGAGATGAGATGCTACTGCTTGCAGCAATAAGGAAATAAAAGTTGTACGGAGTCTCATCCTCGTCTCATCTCTTGTAAATGTATATAAGCTGTTTAATTACTTTTAATTTAGTTTCTTGTTCATAATTTCGTAGAACATAAAATAAATGCTACAAATGGACTTATTTTGTCAGAACCTAATTTTAAATTTACTTCTGCATAATTCTGAAGTTAACCTGTAGGATATTGTTGCAGGAAATAAAGCTTGCTTCCCAATTAGACCAAATTTTAACTGAAACTGAAATTCTGAATGAAAGCAAATTACCTACTGTGCTCTTACGAGCGTCCTCATAAGAAAGAAGCAGTATTTCATTTTCACAACTCTATTTTTAGAATTTAAGTTTTATTAACATCCTTTCTCTGCTTTTAATTAATACTTTAGTACGTGTATGAAGTGTACGAAATTGATAAACGACGAAGGAAAGAACAATTTGCATGGAGTAAAATACTTATCGAAGCCAGGTATAACTGGAGACGTATGCCAATAGAACAATTTTAAATCAGTTTTAAAATAATGAGCAGACAACAATTTTTAATTACAAAATAGAACTTCGGTTTTTATTTCTTAAATTAAGTCAACAATATTAGTGCCTGCGATTGTCAGAGCTTTTCTGTTAGGAATAACGAATTTCATTGCATCAATACATTCTGTATAATAATCATTTATTGTAAAAATAGTGTCACTTTAATGTTAAAATTCCTTTTCTGGTTGCGCACACCAGACAGTAGATCTCTCCTCCAGCTTTTCATTAATAAAAATACATAATACATTAAGAAACATTAGTATTATTCGTATATCGTAAATGTAAATATCTTGTTAAATCGATTGAATACATAAACTAAACATCTCTCTCTTATATTTGTGATAATTGGTGGTATTAACTAATGTCTTGTGATGCATCAATCAATGCTAAACCCCTTTACAAAAGGACTATAATTTTCTTATAATTGACCATTGTCTACTCGCTTACTCTACATAATAATCATAATATATATATCGTTCATATAATATTTCATAATTCATCAAATATAATCTAATAGCAAAGGTATTCTGAAATCGCAGAACAAAGTCTTTTCTATGTGCGTACTACTGTACAGCGTACTTGGTATATACATAAACATTATATTGCGAAAATGCGGTTACATGCATTAAAAATAGGAAGCGAAGAATTAACATACCTAAATAAATAAATCGAATTTAAAATTGACAGCCAGTAAAGAAAAGAGTCTAAAAATAGTTAAAAAGGATTTCAAAATAGCAATGGAAATTGCTTTACTTGCTTGCGAACGTTCTGTCTTGTGTTTAAAGATTGCTTTAGTTGATAATAATATCACTTTAACGTGCGTTTACAACTTATTGCGTGCTCAAGACTGTCTTTTACACTTATCATTCAACACTGAGAACTGAGAACACAAACTAACAATAAAATTAAAATTTACGACTTTACTGATGTCTTCCAAACTCTCTGCTTTGAAAGCATCTCTACACATCATTTGAAAGGGAGGGAATCTCTACACATCATTTTAATAAACTAGAATAAAACGATAAGCAACAACAGCACAACCGTCATCATCTTCGGCTCTGTTGAGTCAAAGTAATCAGGATCTGTCCCAATGGGTGTCTGATAGATCTCGTGTCATCTTTTGGAATAGAAACAACGCTCCGAGATGTGATGAAAGGAGCAAAGTTACTTATAAAGTTATCAATTTCCCGTGGGCTACAACGAGTGTACTCCCTCGGGGCCTCCATTCCATTCAAGATGAAAGTTTGCCCACTCATTTTCCTTATAACGTATTTGATTTCTGCGGCATGAGAGAACGAGTGGGTTGACTCAAGAAATTCAAGACTGAATGTGTCGACTAATCGTCGCAGAGATCCATAAGTAAGCTGCATACATAGAAAAGAAAGAAACGGTTGCAAATCTTATATTCTAACTGTGCATTATCCCTTAAATTAGACAATTGATTTCAAAATGTCTTACATGAAATGATCTTAAAGTCAGATTTCGTAGACGTTTGCACTGTAGAATACCGTGATAAATGGAGAGATTTGTGAGGGTGGGCGCTCTTAACTCCAGCTTCCTCAGATCTGAAATAAAAATTTATTTTTCATATGTTAATTATCTTTTAGTTATTTAAAGATCGCGTTTAAATTATTTTTTAAAACCAGTTACATACATTTTAAATCTCCTATGTAGCAATGCCGTCGTTGTGAGTTTATTAAAACCTCGTTATACATTCCTCTACAGAGTTCGGTGAGATGTTGCCTATCACAGATATGGCAAGGCGTAACTGCAATCCCTGTAACCCCCTCATCCGTAAAGGTGCCCTCAATAGCAGAGAATTCTTCTAACCCAGGAAAGACTGTAAAAACTGCTCGAAGCGATTCATCTGTAAGCTTGCCTAAAACTAGCTTTTTCAAATTTGGGAATAACCCAGATAACTTTTGCACACTCTCCGGAAATATTTCTGCACCGGATGGTTGATACAACTCGAAGCTAGATAGTAGGCGTTGCTTGCGCTGAGAAATAATTTTAGTCCGTTCTCCTGAATCACTTTTACTAGTGAAATAAAACTCGTCGTCTGCAGTATCATCACAGTCTTCTTCATAAAACTCATTTCTGAGAGATTCATTCAAATCCACTTGGGCCAAAATAAGTGTTTCCAGATTTTCCAAGTACGTCACAAACTTCAGTGAACCATTGTACCAATCCAGAGATAAATGTCTAAGATGATTCAAACCCATGTCACAAGGAAACTCCATAATTTGCCAGTTTGTAAATGAGATTTTTAACTTTGTCAGAGTCCTCTTGAACGAGCTTAAAAGCTTGACAACAGTCTGTGTTGAGATGTCGGGAAGAATGGTGAGAGAAAGATAAGTCAGTGGGAATTGCTTTGAACTTAATCTAAGGTACTGATCCTCGCCCCAAGGTGTCAAAGAAAAATCTATTTTTGTCAAGTTTGGCAACACAACATTGAACTTTGGGTCTATTAACGTTTCAAATAAAATTCGATGAAATCGCTCTCGCCGACTTTTTCCTTTTCGGCTCTCGCTTGACCTTAGAATCTCAAGATTTATTGTGGCTGCAAAAATTTTGATGATGAAATCTTGAAGAAAATCATCTTCTGGTAACTTGTCGTAAAGTTGAAGATCAAGCCGTTTTACTTTAGGCAACCACAATACTTTTTCATCTTCTTTCGCCACCTTTTTATTAACATCTTCCGGTTCTGGAGGAAGCGGATCAGGAAGCCGCATTACCGGAGCTGGTGCATTGTTAATTTGATTATGGTTTACGTAGTTGACGTTAATATAGTTATTAATGTGATTCATTTGCATGCGTGGGTGCATGTATAGAATACGTCCTAATCCTTCTTCAAATCTGGGAGGAAGGTCTGGCTGTGCGGGAACGACTGACGGATGGGTAGACCATAATTCCTTTGGGAGTAGTCCATGAATTATTATTTCTTCTAGTTGAGATGACGCTCGTATAAGAATCTGCTTTAATTCTGAGAACGTCCATTTGGAATCTCTTAAATCTAAGGACTTTATAGACTGGCCATAACTATCAAGGAAAATTTGCATGGATGGCGTAGCCACGTGGACGTTTACAAGCTGGAAACCTTCACAAAATGTGTGGACATTGGAAAACTTTTCCAGGTAGAATGAAATCAATCTTTTGGGGCTGTTGAGAACGATTTTCGAGCGTTTTCGGAGTATCCGGCTTGCTTCTTCGTTGAAAACGTGGGAAACTAAACGAGTTCGTTTCAGGTCCGCGTGGGGAAGATACATGAATATTTGCTGGAGTATCTGTTTGTTACGCAAAACAATTTTATAGATTAGATTTCTTTGTATACCTACTACTCCTGAATAATACTTTAAAAACCCAAATCATTCCTGTAATACTCTATTAAAAAAATACTTACACATGGTATCTGTAGGGCTCTGTAGCTTGCAAAACACAAATCTTCTGTCATGTTTTCCTCGCATATGGAGCGTTCTTGGATTTCTCCTATGCAAAAAAATTAATTTAATCAAATTTCAGTCTTCCAAAAAATTAGTTAACAAATTTTAAAATAGATTTTTGAAACTGAAAGCTTTTCAATTAAATATGTTTACATATTCACTTACGACCACCGTTTGTAACAATAGTCCCATTGGGGACGCACGAAATAGTTGTACCAGTCGACATGAGCTTTACACGCGCATGCTTCAACGTAATAAATCACAAGAGTAATTTGTAAATCACTCCAGTATATAGTGTAAAATTCAATTCACAATATTCTTGAACGGTTTACTCTATTTAATTAGGTACTTTACAAACAGAGTCGTTCCCGTCATCACTTCGAACACCGGACAACTTCAATATTCATACATAGATGCACACAAACCGTTTTCACTTTCATTGTCTGGGAGGGAGTTACAGTACCAAATATTGGCAACCACGGCACACTTAGCTTTTCCTGGAACGTGAAAGTTACGTTGAACGCCACGTTACATTGCACAAGATGTTCAGAAGAGTAGGTACGATAACATCAGCACTTTTGTGTATATCCTTTTATACATAAGTTTTAATTTGTCAAGTTTAGAAGAATACATCTAATTTTTATTTTTACACTAAAGATTCAAGTTTTCAAAAAAGTTCCAAATATTTCAGAGGTCCTTAGAATTCTCTCAGAGCTCCTGTGATAAATTTTAGAAATAATATTATTGCACATGCAAAAACTCAGCAACCACACAAAGTCACCTTCAACAAATTCTCTTTTATTCAGTCAGTTCTATTTTTAAAAAATCATTTTTCTAACTTTACTTATTGCTCACATCTTTAAAAAACGACATTCACCCTTTTTCGCACTTTACGCGTACTCCTCCAATATGAAACTAACTAAATGAAAAAATAAGACTCAACCGTTCAGCCACTTTTATTATTATTATATATAGCTAATCATAAACTTGTTTAACGTATATGTGTTTAGTAATGTATATTTGTATATGAATGTGTAATAAAAATCGTCGCCTTGTTGCAATCCGATGCATTTTACTGCACTCGCTTTTTTGCACTCCACACAACTTTTACATTATTATTGTAATAAATATATTATAATTTTGTTGCACATTCATGGTACATTACACATTCATATATGTATGTGCATTCTTAAGAAGATAAAATATTTACATTGTGGTAGGAGGATACACGAAGATTGAAATAAAACTTATACCATGTACCAAAGTGAGAGCTATGAGTGAGATGGAAAATGTTTGCAAAGTTTTGAACAAAATGAGAGAGTAGTAAGATCTGTACGTTATATCCCTTTAGAATATTTTTTACTGAAGTACCTATGCTACTTAGTGCATCTTGTATTGTTGCTTGAATGCACTGCTTATAATATAATAATGAAAATGCATTTGTTATATGTGCAAAATATCTGTAAGGTTGTTGTATATAACTTTCACTTCTTTCTAAAAACCTTCTTATCTCTCCCACTGACTGACTGACTGACTGACTAAAAGTATGAAAGTGTATTCATTTTATTATTACTTTTTTTGAGGCATCTTGATCATGATGATGATGATTGTGCCTATGCTGATATGCCTAACAAAAGTGAAGATGGATGGGTATATACATATACAGGCTTCACAAACAGCATCATTCGTATGTATATTTTATATGGTTAGGAGCTTGATACAGAAAACATACCCATGGGGCTTGTGATGTCCTGAGTCGTGAGAAACATTGGCTTTGATGTGGTTCTATGTTGTATGCATGCATAGCATTAAATACATTGATTCCATTCTTCTGTGTACCTTTTAGTACAAATAGAAAAATGATAATACTGGTACTGTTGACTTTGTGCACGATTTTAGAGAATAGGCCGAGGACGATTCTTCAGAGATCTCAATATGCCAACATATGCTAATAACAGCTTGTATATACTTTCTATCATAAACGTTTTCTTTTCCACACAATATTTAATAGGTATAGCAGTTTCATCTCATGTTTGATACAATGCAATATGAAAGTCAAATTATCAGTCCAAAAGTTTTATTTTTCATCTTGAAATCTTTGTCTTGCTTATTCTGTAGCTTTGCATGATACATAAGACTCTTGAGAAAATGATAATTTGACAGTGAGATCATAATGATAAATGGATTGGAGAGTGGAAAAATGGACGACAAGCGTCTGCAGTTAAATCAATGCGTGTCCTATGTATGTTGTATGTACATACCAAAAAATTAACTACGAGGCAAAATATACACATCGTATAAAATCATATACACAACTGCCAGAATATTTTTTCGTCTTCAGCTTTGTACGTTAGCTTTGTGAAAAATAACTTGTAAGTAAATGTTGTTTTCTATAATGGCCCATAATGATGCAGAACAAACCATAATATGCATATAAGCATGTAAACTACGTGAGATGAGAATCTACGTCATGATTGGAATCAGAAATTAGCTTCCTGGAACGGACTGGAGTGGGCTGCTTGGAGGAAGATTGAATGTTTTACAGTTGGGCTCATGGTAGTGTATATGATTTATAATGAACGCTAGTAAGTATGAAAATATACAAGTAATAACTTAAAGTATAATGTCCAGCTATTTGTAGGTGAGTTGCTATCCCTTTCTTTGGAGTAACCAACTTGAATATTTTTTTCTACAGAAAATAACTTCTTTAATCGTGAGAATTTGCCTGTTGCAAACTAGCTACATGCTAGCTTTGTAACCACCGTCTAAAACTCTTAAATTATTTTTTTGTTAGCTAATTCATAGTTTGCAGAACTGACCCACAGCACTAAATATTTATTGTACTAGAAGATAGTAAGACAAAGCTTACTTCCCGTTCCTAAATGGGCTCTCATGAAAAGTAAAAAAAGTAATGCCAGGTGCTGTTCTTTTTTGCTTATTTCAAATAATTTTCCTAAGTATTTCCCTATCACGGTAGGTTAAATTTGTATGAAAATTTTTTCATGAAGAAAAAACCTTTTTGTTATAAAAATGACCACTATAAAATGAACAAAAGAATGGATCAGAAATCTATATCAAGTAAATAACTTTGGTTTTAAAATGAACCTTTCCTTAAGATATTGACTACTTTAAAAACAAACTTTATGTTATGCAAAATGCTTTGCATACGGACTGCAATTAGCTTATAATTTGTCCGCATAAGCTCTTGTCGGAGAAAAGGTATAGGTGTGAATTCTTTGTTTAAACATTTTACGTGATTTAAATTTTCATCATCTAATCGTTATCGTTTTACACCTCCGTTAATCATCATTTCACAAGTGCCCATGTTCGAAATATTTATTAGCAATTAAACAGAAAAGTGCTCACTTGTTGCTGCTCCTCTCTCCAATCTATTTATCGATCACACAACGAATTTCGTGTATATATGTACATACATAGGCACGCATAACAAAACGATCAACCGCCTGCGCTTATTGCAAGCAGACAAAAATTCTTCTGCAACAAGAATCGCACGCATTAACAATGGCGAATAGGGATAACGGTATATGCATACATAAATCACTGAGCACATGCCTCTGCACAATTGTAGTTTTTTTTATCCTACAGACATATCTAATTGTTTACCAAACTATAAACTATGTACTACAATGTGTATAGCCTTCAACGGCCTTGCGAGCCCAGTGGTGCGTCCCAATCTTGTTTTAGGCAGGTAGGTAGGGTAGGTTAATGCTTGGTATGTTCTGAAGTATACGATATATTAAATCGGCGATGCATTAATTTCATACACATACCAACACATAATACAAAAAATAAAGTAATGTAGATAAATATAAGTATTATCAATAACGTTTTAGGGATATGAAAAGACTTTAGTGTGTGCATTTTTACGACCATCAGTGCAGTGTAGACACAACTTTATAAACGATTCGCGTTAATAGTTGCATTTGCTAAATGTACGAGAATTACTTGCATGAATGGATATACAATGAGATAGTTGGTTGTAACAATGAATCGAAATGAAAGGGAGAGTTTATAGTACTTTTGCAAACATATACATATTATATTGCATGCGTATGTTTATATCTAAGTTTATGTATAAGATGGTAGTAAGTAGCAATACAAACTATGATGGGGATAAAGATGCATGTATTTTATATTTCAGTTTCGATTTCATTTTCAAAGTGAGCTACCCTTAGCGTTGCAAGAACAAGTTAGTTACCGCACTACTACAGCGGCTCCGCGTGTCTTCGTGAGAAATATAATGAAGAAGAGTTTGTTCGTCTTCTTTTTTTTTCTTGCCAATCCTGCTCTTCATTGTTTGCCTTTTCAGGTATATTAGAGTATGTACAGTTAGTATCACATTATATTGTATGATGCCAAGGGTAAAAAGATAGGGACTTTCCTCGCTTTTTAATATCAACCATTTTTTATCGTCGTACGATTTGTGGCAACGTGCTTCTCTAACTTCTTTTGTTATGCTCTCTACTTCTTCGCCACCACTACCATACAGTCAACAGTATATTTACGTGTCAATGTCACCGTGAAGAGGTCAATGCCTTAGAAGGATGCGTTGGTGTGGTGTGTGTACTCATTGCTCTTCCACTGCTACAAATATGTACTTTAATAATGGCAATGACTTATACTGCGTGACTTCATTATGCATAGTAGCTTAAACATGTACTTTGATCACCCTGCCTGCGTATTTCAAAAAGTTCTTTCACATTACACCTTTTAAAAGGTACACGTTACGTATCAAAATTGCATACCTACTCTGAGAAAGGATATATATGTAGATATACGTTTTAACAAGTCTGGCTGATTGTTTTTGTTGTTGTTTTGCTTTTAAAATGGAATTTTACAGTGAGAAACTTAATGCTGTGATAGGGTTACTTTGTTATTATTAATAAATATGATTATGCACATGGTGTTGGTTATATATCGGCTTACTTTGTTTAAGGTTTTTTTATGCTCGCTGTAACATGTGGCTTGAAAATGTAAAACTATATGTCTGTAATGTATCCTGGTTTTCATTGTTTTAGTATGATTGTAAGAGAAATGATAGAAAATGAGTTATCTCAAGTGTTTAAAAACCATAACCTTCAAAGGGATGATTATGATTACTGGCAGTAGAGTGCTTTGAACTTTTACCTGTGGTGTAGATATTTTCTTGACAGTTTTCATTTTGGGATGTGCACTCTACTGTCAATAAAATAAAAGTCGTTTGAGACTTAAGAGAAAATTCTGTCGTTATCATTATTTTTGTAATTTTCTTTGCGAGTTCATTGGCTTCTTGATAAGAATAAAAGTGCTTTCACGACTAACGCGTTTCAAACTGAATTATGTCGTTGCAAATATTTTGTTGGAAAGCTACAGATATTTTTGGGACTTTGATAATAAATAATTTGTTATTGGGGTTAGTTAATTGAATGCCTTTTACATATTATACTTAGTCAGATAAAAACATGCATATTGAAATCATCAAACAAACCATCTTGTCCTTCACCACCTGGTCAGGAAAGAAGTCAGCGGATAACATGCACCAAATAAGTTTGATGACGATGATTTATGACGATGGGATGACGCACGAGCATATGCTTTATGCTGTGGATCAAAATGTCACAAAGGAAATGATTGGAACGTACTAGGAAAAACAAATAACGCATGTGATGATAAAAAAGGATGGATCTGGATCTCTCAGCGTATAGGGAAATACTTAGGAAAATTATTTGAAATAAGCAAAAAAGAACAGCACCTGGCATTACTTTTTTTACTTTTCATGAGAGCCCATTTAGGAACGGGATGATCAAAATGTCACAAAGGAAATGATTGGAACGTACTAGGAAAAACAAATAACGCATGTGATGATAAAAAAGGATGGATCTGGATCTCTCAGCGTATACCAAGCCTGACATGTCTTTTCCATAAAATTATCAAGTGTTTATGATAAAACATACTTAAAAGTCAGGGTCATTCGTGAAAGTTTATATAAATGACTATTATTGTTTCGGCAGAAATGAAAGGCCTAGTATTAAAATTTGACAGTGATAAAGAATAATAATTTTCTTCATAATCTTTGTACAAGTGTATTTATGTTATCATACTAAATGTTACATTTGCTACATGCTAAAAACCATTAGATAAGATGAATTTTGGTACAAATGTATCTTGCGCTGATTAAAATCTAGAATTTGGATGCTAAAATACGTTATTCTAATTCTTTAGTAAACATGTTAGAAGGCTGGGCAAATTCAGATAAAGTACTATTAATGTAAGCTATGAATAATAGTAATGCATGTAAAAAGATAAAACATGGGACAATTTTTGACTGTTACAAAACAATGGAAAGTAGAAAGGGAAATGGGAAAAAGTCTTTTTCCAGGAAGGGCTTGCTAGGTTGGTTGAATTGATGATCATGGATTGCATTGTTTAAAAATTTTCAAATACGATAAATCTGAATCTAAAGCATAAAAATTACTAAGTATTAACAAAGTATTCTACATCGAATCAATAAGCATGTACCTCCGGTCCGATGACCCTGAGTATACAGGTCCCGATCTGAGAACAATGTCAATGTTGCTCCGGTTCCGATCCAGAAAAGCACCACAGATTTTTGCTGCGTTTGCAGGTATGCACTATATCTAAATTTGTTTCGAATTAGCATTTTTCTGACATAAGATCAACAATAAACTTGGTAAATTGTTATTTAAGCAACCCTGAGTGCATTCGGAATGGGTACTGTGGAAGCTTACCCTAGGTATTTCACAACATTTAGCATTTAAGATATTTTAACGAAAAAATAGAAATTAAAAATTTTACTTTGAAATATATAGTCCAGCCTTGCCTAAAATGGAGCAGAGTGAGCAGCTTGGAGCAATAACGGCTGAACAATATGCACACGTTGCTTCTTATGCGCTGGTACGCCAAATGAATTCAGTTCATTATTGAATAGTTGATGAAACAAAAAATGTTAAATACGGGCAAACATTTTTGTAAACTACGAATAACAGTTAGCAGCTATCCTATCAGGAATACCAACTGGTGTCCTCCTGGAAAAAATAGGAAGGAAAGGAACAATTATGCTTATATCAATCCCGTTTGTAACGGGTTGGTTAATGATTGCATTTGCTGTAAACATCACCATGATTGACATAGGAAGAATACTTACAGGTGTGTAATCAGTTATTAATTTAGAAAAAATATGAATTAAGCTGAAAAAAATTAGTATGGATATATATGTTGTTAGGATTTTGTGCTGGCAGTGCATCAATGGCCGTGCCAGTATTTCTTGGTGAAGTAGCTGAAGACAGCATACGCGGTTTCCTTGGCTCAAGCTTTCAGTTTCAGGTGACATCAGGCAACCTTTTTGTGTACGTTTTGGGAAAATTTCTAAATTGGCAATGGCTAGCACTCTGCTGCAGTTTGGTTATACTCGTTGGTTTAATTGTGATGAGTATTGTGCCTCCATCGCCCAGATTTCTACTTTCTAAAGGGCGCACTCAAGACGCAGCTAGAGCTTTGGTTTGGCTGCGAGGTGCTGAAACTGTGGCACAAATTGAGCCTGAATTGAATAGCGTAAGCTCTCCAAAATGCCAATATATAAGTACGCCTATTTTTATATGCATAAAATACAAAATAAAACGTAAATATTTTAGATTCAGAAAAGTGTTCAACTGTCAAAATTAGAAAAGCATGCAATTCGCGACTTCTTCAGACTACCAGTGTTACGTCCAATGCTTATCAGCCTTCTCCTCCTATTCTTCCAGCAAATGACTGGAGTGGAAGGAATACTAGTGTACACTGTATACATTTTTCAGCAAAGTGGCTCAACCGTAGATGAACACACTTCAGTCATTATAATTGGGGGTCTTCAAGTGGTGACAACGTTCTTATCGGCCCTTATAGTCGATAAAGCTGGAAGACGACTTTTACTCATAATCTCCTCATTGGGAAGTTCCTTCTCTATTGGTGCGCTAGGTTTTTGGTTTTACGAAATAAAAAGGAATCCTTCCATTCACGAGAATGGCTCCCTAGAATGGGTCCCGCTGGTGACACTTGGTCTTTTTATAGTGTTCTTTTCCCTTGGTCTTGGTCCTGTTCCTTTTATTCTGCTTGCAGAGTTGAATAACGCTCGAATGATTGGGATCGCATCTGCTATTGCAACTACTTTCAATTGGACATTTGCATTTTTGGTGGCACGTTATTTTTTACCGCTTGAAAGCTCCATTGGGTTTCACTTTCTGTTTTGGAGCTTTTCAGCTCTCTCTGTGCTTGGGGCTGTGTTTACTTTTATTTTCGTGCCAGAGACCAAAGGGAAAAGCATGGATGAGATTCAAAGGTATTTTAAAGCTATTTAAGGAACACGCTTAAAAATCTTATGTTTGACACTGATCACATATTGAATAGTACATATGTACGCTATTGATATGAGAAATAAAACACCTAATTTGCTTCAGGGAAATGAATACTTTCAGAGAATTTATTTATTTTTTATGAAAATATTTTTAATATACTCATGCCACGGATCGGACTACATGATTTTTTATTCTCCATGTAAATGTGCACATGTTCAACTACCCCATTTATCTCATCTGGTTCAAAAATGAAAGTTCACAATTGTGAAGTAACCCAACAGACGCTAGAATTAGAATGTGCAGTAATAAAACTTGTCATAAAAACAAATCTTCAGCAATACTTTCTACCATTTTTTGTCCCCCTTCAATTTGTCATTAAAAATTCTAGGGAAAATTTAAATGCTGGCATAACTTTTTATCTGGTTATAAAAGCCAGAAAGCAAGTAGATTTTTATTTCCAGAAACGATTTGTTTGTTACACAAACAACAGGATTTTCATATTATATTCTGTAAAATGCGTTCTCACGTGTTATTATTTTTTGTCATTTCTGCAAAAACCTTACCCGTGACATTTTCAAATCCTGAATTTCTCAACAACCATAATTTTTCCTATAGTAAAACTCCTGCCGCAAGAGAGGGGAAGACAAGACTTTTGGAACTTCATCTAAATCCATACGATCCAATCTCAAGGATTGCAGCTAGATTATGGGATAAATTCTTTTCTGAAGACAATGGGAAATTAAGGTTACCATTTAAGAAGCCAGGAACTACAACAACTACTGAAAAACCACAGCCCCTCTTTCCTACTACAAAAAAGAGTGTAACAATGATCAATCCAATATCACAACCTCAACTGCCTGACAATAATATCATAGCAAGTGTCGCGATCACTCAGAAGCCCTCCACAGAAAGTCATGATGACACAACTGCAAATAATTTTGTAATAAGTACTGAAGATGATAATCAGACTTCGGAGTTGGGGACAACAGGTACAGTCGAAGTTATGGAAATGTCGACAGAGCAAATTTCAAGTTCCAGCCAGTGGGTAAACGAAACTTTGCTTATAGAAACAAATAGCAGTGAGGAACAACCCTCATTAATAACATCGACCGAAGGAATGGTTTCAATGACTTCAGGAGCAGATGACGAAATGTCTGATGAACACTTGACTACGGATTCTTCGGACACGACTTCGATTTCTCTCAACCCTGATTCACCTTCTCTAGAACCTGATCAATCTCCACCAGTAACACAAGAACCAAGTGAACAAAATATGCATCCAGGACAAGGACAACCAATAAATCCTGGACAAGGCAATCCAATCCACACTGGACAAGGCAATCCAATCCACACTGGACAAGGCAATCCAATCCACCCTGGACAAGGCAATCCAATCCACCCTGGACAAGGCAATCCAATCCACCCTGGACAAGGTAATCCAATGAACCCTGGACAAGGTAATCCAATGCACCCTGGACAAGGTAATCCAATGCACCCTGGACAAGGTAATACAATGCACCCTGGACAAGGCAATCCAATCCACACTGGGCATGGAAATCCAATCCATCCCGGACAAGGCAATCCAATCCACACTGGACAAGGCAATCCAATGCACCCTGGACAAGGCAATCCAATCCACCCTGGACAAGGTAATCCAATGCACCCTGGACAAGGCAATCCAATCCACACTGGGCATGGAAATCCAATTCACCCTGGACAAGGTAATCCAATCTACCCTGGGCAAGGAAATCCACTCCATCCAGGACAAGGCATTCCAATGCACCCTGGGCAAGGAAATCCAGCTCACCCTGGACATGGACAACCAACTCATCCCACGCACCCTGGCCAAGGCCAACAATATCCTGGACAAGGGCAACTTATGCCAGGCGGTGAGCAGCAATATCCTTTTCCTGAACAACCACAACTACCACCTCGACCACCTTCAAACCAACCTATTTTTCCTCAACCCCATCCACAGTTTCCACCTAACCACCCAGGGTTCTTTCCTTCACCAGGAGTTGATACATTACCTGGCCAGCTTCCTCCAAACCAAAATCCAGAAGAAGTTCAGAGGTTTCAAAATAATAAGCCAACAAACTCCCAGACATTAAGTCAGGCAAGTCAAAGTCCACTCTTTTGGTTTGGCCAAGCTAGTAGTAATTTTAATAACAACGTACATCGTTTAGCCCTCAACGATAATGAAGTGGAAAACAACAGTGTAAACTCTCAACCAACAGTTTTTGTTCGAAGAAATGCAACACTATTGCTAGACCCGCAAAATCCTCCAATTTTCTCGACAATGTCAAAGCAAGGAATTCTATTCCATATTGGAACCCCTACTGATAACCTGACTGCTGCACCTTGGCAGTTTTACATATCACCAGACTTGAATTTATACGTGAAACCTGTGACAGTAGTAAAATCCTCAAAGCAGGGTTTAAAAGGCAACAAAAACAATGTAACTGCTGGATTATCATCAACAAGCCAGTATGATAACAGCAAATTAAGTTTATCCAGCAACTCTGAAACTTTTGACAACTTCAATATTTTGAATCCTCCTTTAAATTCGGTAAACATTGGGTCCTCTCAAGTCATTATGCCTGTTCCAACATTTGTACCACCCCTTCTTACAAGGAAACGCAATACTGACGATTCCTCCATACAGTACAACAGAAACACCTCAGAAAAAACTGAATTGGTGGGCAACAAATTAAAGTTCGGTGTTCTAAATTCAAAGAATGTAACGTACATAAGCATAATGGCAAATTGTCGATTTACTCAATGATAGCCTTACCACCCTCCGTCACATAATTACAATAAACATCAAACTCTTTTACTGTATGCAGAGGTATGGAAATTGGAATTGTGAACTGGAAGATGTATTAATAATTCAATAATTGATTGTAATTTAGTAAAATAAAGTTCAGTTTTATTAGATATTTAAGCACACTTTATATTGTATTACTTACATTAAACACTAAAAATATAAATTAATTTAACTTAAAAAGTTAAAAGCATAAAAGTCATTAGGATTGTTTATGCTTCTTCCATCCTCACTATAGTTTGTCTTGTAAACTGGTGGTATTGCTGGCGTTTCGTAGTCATACTCTGAATAATCTTCTTTTGAAGGACGCTCATTGTTAGAGTTTTGTTGCTGTATAGGTGAGTTCTGTTGAGGAAGATTCGATAGCTTTAAAACTATTGGTTTGGCCCTGGTAATGGTTTGTTGAAACAATGGCTTTTCTTTTTGGTTTTGATACTTAAAGTCTACAGCTGGCGTTGGTTGTTCAGCTCGGTAGTTCATGATTACTTTAGGTGCTTGAATTGGAAGCTGCTTTATTGGACGTTCTGTAGTTAACTTTGGTTGCTGAACTGGCTTATCTGTTGCAGTCTCCTCCTCATCATAATCATAGTAGTACTCAACATCTTGCTCTTCTTCAACTGGAACCGGAGTTGTTGAATCTTCGTTTAATGGTGAGCTTGTAGTTGTAGATGTCGTTGTAGATGTCGTTGTAGTGGGCGTAGTAGTCGTGGTAGTAGTAGTAGTAGGGGCTTCGGGGGTAACCTCTGGTGTGGCGACCTTCGTGTTATTTTTAACTAGGCCACGCTTGTTCTTATTCCAAAATAAATCACTCCTCCGACCTTCTACGGGTCCGTTGATATTATTCCATTTGTTGAATAATGGTGGGAGAGACCCTTTGTTCTTTAGTAATTGCTTTGGACTCCATGCCCTGAGAATCATATCAGCTCCTTTTTCAGCTATCATCAATGTACTTGCTTGAGTATTTGTTACAACCACAACTGGCTGAATAGATGCGTCTATTACTCGCAGGTTCCTGGTTCCAATTACTCTCAGCTCTGTGTCAACCACGCTCCCCATGCTTGCAGTGCCAACGGGATGATGAAGAGAAACAGAGTACCTTCGAATGAAACACTCCCAATACTCATCCGATCTAAATTGAAGATGCTCACATCCTGGAAGACGAGCAGTTGTAAACCTAGTACCCATATCCCTTGCAGATGCCGTCGTATTCTCCATTAAAACCATAGTCTTTTTAACTCCTTCTAACAACACCTTCAAATCTACTCCCTCTGGATCTCCAAGATAATTTGGATCAATGACAGGTCGATCGTATGGACTACTTCCTCCTAAAGTAATGTTACCACGTGAAAGTGGTCTTGCTCCGGTGACTACAATATACAAGGAATCTCTTCCAATGTCATTCTCGGTGTATTTAGTAATTTCATCATTTTTCAGACTGAATGCTTTAGAAACTCTTTCAGCTCCCAACCGGAAATTCGTAAACGAGTACTGGAATAACTGAAGATCTGGCCAGTCTCCTTCACCTCGAGCTTTGGCAATGTCTGAGGATAATATCCCTGTTGCTTCACATCCGGTAGAGGAAAGACGTCCTCTTCCTAACGTCAAGTATTTGACAAAGGCGGATGGCGTGAAGTCACGATCAAAGTATGTGCCAAGACCCTCCCTAATGAAGAAGGGGCTAAGATAAACTCCTAAGTGGTCTTGAAGATTCTGTCCAACGGGAAGGTCAGAAACTACTGGAATCTGTTTGAAGTAAAGAAAACCGACATTTATTATTATGGTAAAATTAATTATTATAATTATCAAAAGCTTTACAACACTAAATGTGAATCTTACATTCAGTTCTTCCAGGTGGCTTTTTGGACCTACCCCTGAGAGCATCAGTAGTTTTGGGGTGGACATTGTCCCACCACTAATGATTACTTCGCGTGAAGCATGTGCAACGTATGTTTTTCCGTATCTATCAAATTCTACCCCGTATGCTTCATTGCCGTCTCGAAACAGCACCTGTTACAAAAATTTTGTGTAAATCTAAAATTATCGTTAAAAACAAGCTTCGTCAGAATAACTAAAAGTTGAGGCGCTGGATAGCCCAGTTACCTTATTAACATGGGCATATTTCATGATTGTCAATGATGAGCGGGTTCGTATTGGTTTCAAAAACGCCTGGTAAGGTGCTTGCCTCACTCCATTACGGATGGGGTATCTGATTACGTCGAAGCCTAATCAATCACGTTTTAAATAAAATATTATGTACATAAACTATAATTACAGTGATACGCTATAAGCAGATAGTTATGTGCACTTACCCTCAACAAATGGAGCATTCAAGTCGACATTAGGATACCCTAGCTCCTCTCCAGCTCTTACGAAGTCATATGCCCTCCCAGTGAAGTCTGGAGTTTCTATGCGCAGCTCCCCTCTATACCCATGATTAACTTCAAGTAATACAGATTATATGCATTGTTCCTCAATTAAGATCTTAATTTTGTAGATATGGATGAATTCCACATACCTTCGTCTCCCGGTATTTCATAGTCCTCATAACTTTTAAAGTAAGGTAAGACGCCATCCCAACTCCATTGTGGATCTCCCGTGATTTGTGCCCAGTTATCAAAGTCCTTCTTGTGACCCCGTAAGTGAATCATCAAATTGAGTGTACCCGTTCCACCCAAACCCAATCCAGCGCTCCAACTTGATTGCTATTTTTTTTAAATTGCTTTTATTTAATTATTCTTTAATATGTACACAATATGACTTCAAACACGTTTTTCCTCCATTACTTGGTTAATTGAATTTAAAGATGCAAACTTTTGTGGCACAGTCTTATATTGCCAGTCCGTTTCAGGATAGTTAATAAGAAACAAGCCAAATCCAGGAATAAACTGTAACGGATTTGGCTCGCCACCCGCTTCGAGTAAGAGAACCGTGTGAGTTCGACTTAGGCGATTGGCAAGCAACGAACCAGCACTTCCAGCCCCAACTATGGGATTTTAATTTATTCAATTTAATGATGTCGTTATTTCATCTCGTTATTTAATAGCACAAAATATTGTATTTTTACCGATTATAAAGTCGTAAGGGGTTCTGCTTAGGGGATTGTTAACAAAATCCGCTTCATCCAACTGACGATCTCCTTTTGTCCAAAAACTTAGAATATTGCCGAGAGCTTGAAGAGTCCAGTATAGAACGGGAATAAAGAGAGGCTGAATAAGAGGAGTGGTAAGGGTTTTGATCCCTTCCACAGCTAACGAAACCACCATATTTAAAAATTTGCAAGACTAATACATTTATTTGACTATTTAACTGAAATATCCTAAATTAAACCTAAACTTCACACAAAATAAAAAAATTATAACGGTACTAGCTTCTAGACAATGATGTGTTCCCTACATCCTACAGTTTGCCACTAAATCCACAATTCTTGTAAAACTATAATACTTCATCAAACGTACGAAACTTCTACCTACTATTTACACATTAACATTTGACATTGTTGTGTAAGGAGATCACCTTAAATATGCACTGCGTTGCAATGCACTAATCAAACATGAATTCCATGTTCGATTATGCAAAAAGCAAATCAGGCGTTGCAAGAGGACTTGCATGCACCACGAAATTCATGTTCTGATGCGAGATAAGATGATACCGTAAATCAAACTTTGAGTTTAATTGGAACCAAAATTAGTAAAAATTTGCGCATAACAAGCCTTTTAATGTTGGCGTATGCATATACGTACATTGATTTTCTCAATGCGTTTATTTGTTTACGCATGAACTACTTTTTTAGTGTTCATAGAGTTCTTTATCAATTATATAGGTACCCCTTTGTAACTGATGAAATACTGTAAGGGTGTAAAGCAGGTAAGCTAGTAAATAAAACACAGTCAATGAATTTGCAATATTTATGAATAAATCGTTGATCAGATCTTTGTTCGTACAGTAAAAGGTAAGATCATGTTACACATTAGATTGTATTGCACACGCATTCGATTGATAAGTTTCTTGATGTGTAGTATTAAGGACATTTCAACTATGAATTTAGTTGATACTAAGAGTGGATTTACATTTTATGCCATATCTGTACGCATACTTATCGCAAATCTAATTGCAGTTAATATAACTTAAACAAAATAAATGATAATTTTCTATTTCAGCATGGCATAACCTTAACAAAATATCAACTCTTAATCTCCTCCTGTCGGTTAACTACTGTACGATATATCTAGATAACCTAAAAATCTTATGCTGTGCAAGTCCCCAAATCAAAGTCTTTTTAGCAAAGATGCTTGGTGGCTGAGCTTGAGCTTAATTTTATACAGAAAAGGTACAAAATGTTCTTACTGCTTGGGGACTTTTAATCTTTATCCTTTGATATTCCTTCTGCATTAGGTCGATACTGTACTATCCCTTCCAGTTAGTTTGTTCCTATCAACACACAGATCCACTTAAAGCGCTTACACAATTAAACCACATTTCAATATAAAATGTAAATGCAGGCTAGACTTGAGTTGTTAGCTTGTTAGCTTTTCTATACCACTGAATAAATTTTGGTTGAGTAAGCTTTAGTGGAAATGATGCTTAATCATTATTAGCGAATTTGCAACATCTAGATTCACACGTTAACACGTGTTTGTTGATTAAATAACGTGTACCACACACTAAAATATTTTTTATCAACAACAAAATTTGTTCTTATTCGATACGCTGAATAGTTAACTTTTAAAGGATGGATGGATCTAAATTAATTATTATTTTAGTAAGATTGCAATGCATTCTACGATTCTATGTTACTTTATTGTGCCGGCTGAATTGCATGTCAAGTTGACTGGAAATTACACCTTACCTTACTGGTGAAACACAAAATATTTTTAGCTTATTATGGGTAGCCAATATTATCTTTCAATTCAATCTGAGCAAAATATGTTTAACATACTTACGTACCTGAAGACCGAAACAGACAAGTCTCTCAGGATTCATTTGAAGTTATATCTAGCTTTTTTATTCAAAGGCTAATATAATGATAATTATGAACAAACTTTTTTCAAATCTTACAAATCCATCTATCTTAAGAATTAGGGTTATCATTATCTTTCTTTGTATAAAAATTGGAAAAATTTGGTCCACTAAGTTCTTCGTCGCCTTCGCTGTCAGCAATTTCCATCAAAAGCATGTAATCATCATCAGATTTGCGACGGGCTGCATCCACCTTCAGCTCTGGTGACTTATCAGATCCACTTTCCAATAAGGATTCCGTATTGCCACTCCATGAATCGTCTGTCGATACTCGTGCACCTTTATTAAAATTCACAAAAATAAATTTTTAATGCAAGTTGACCAAATTTTGATTTTCTAAAACCAGTATCTTCTAATATTTGATATCTTACTAATCTCTGCCAGCTTAGGCTTGATAACTTCCTCGATAGGAAGTTGGGATTTGGATTCCGGATCATGTATAAGAGTAAGGCTCTCTGATGAACGCTCAATGCCGTGGTGTTCATCATAATGATAATGGTGGGACCTGATTCGTCGTCGATTATCTGGTTTTCGCCTGGGGTAGTGTCGATGCGGCCCTTTCCCTTTAATTTGTATTTCTGGTTCCAGAGAACTATCAGTTTCATCGGTGAGCCAAGCACGTGCTTTAGTTGTCATAAGCTCTGTAGGCATTTGAAGAGTATCCGGTGCCCCCTTGACTCTTCGTATTCGCACATCCCCTCGTTTCTTCCCAGCAACTGGTTTTGCTCGACGGACGTCTTGGAAGGTTTGCAATAACTTTTGATTATGCCTCTCCTTCGCACTCATTACACGTTTTCGCTTAGACCCACCTTCATAAGGATTCTTCCTTGCGCCAGGAGGTGCTTTGTCTGGAATATGAGCTAGCAAAACTGGCCTTGGTACTTGCATATAGTCAATTTCTGAATCAGAGCAAGTTGTAGTTTGTTCACTATGAGGGTCTTTGTGCTGACGCCGACGAAGGCGAGATTCTGGGAAGCACAAGCCAATAAGGAAAACTAAAATGTTTCGAAGTACAAAAGACACTCCCACAATGAGAGCAAGGTAAAAATAAGCTTGGTTGAAATCATGACAGTACACAGGTCGAGATGCCCATTGGCACGTCTCAATGGCTACTCTACTATCTGGATACAACATTCCAGCCCAGTGGTAATACGCTACAAAGAAAATGTCCATAAACCAAGCTAATTGGAACAAGAGCCAGGTTGCAGTGCCCATTGCATCAATAAACTCCCGTGATCTCCCTCGTGATAAACATATCGATAAAAGTTTGAAATACCACCAACGTGGCGATATGTATTTGAGCAGCTTGCATACACACCTGGAACATTTACATCTCAAGCATTTATTTCCCGAGTCTCCCTGAGACTGAATTTGTTTTTTGTCTTTTCTACGACGCATTTCCCGTTTGTGTCGCCCTCGGTTCTTGCGACTCTTCGTGCTTATCTTTTTTCGTTTTTCATCCCTTTTACTTGTTTCCTCTGGTTTATTAAATTCCTCAACTATGGTATTATTGTTAGAACTAGCTAGACTGCCAAATCTTTGCTCCGCCCCAATCTCCAGCAAATCCTGCGAGGCATGTGGTTCCGGGTTTAAGTAAGTATTTTCTGATTCTTTACTTTCTTTTCTGCTTCTGCTTCCCTTTCTGCTTTTCTTATGACGTTTTCTTTTGCGACTTGTTTTACGCGACTTCGAATTGCGGCCTTTAGATTTTTTCCTTTTATTGTACTCAGGCTTTCTACTGGGGAAACAGCAGCATGCAGTACCTTCCGTTTTACTATTCGTGTCTTTCTTTTCGTCTTCCCCTTCCCTTTGACTGTCTTTATTAATCTGACTCTTTAGTTCAGCATCTTTCTCCTTAACATTACTATTACGCTTCTGCTCTGCTAGCTCTGACCCATCGCCGTGGTCGTTCTTGTATTCTGTGTTGTTTGGCTTCTGAATTTCTTCATTGACTTCCGAAAACAAGGATTTCCGACCTACTGCATTTGAAGGATATGTAGCATTTTGGAAGGACGCTGCAAATGATTTTCGACCTTGTCTTGCAGATGCTGCAACAGAAACAGATCTTCTACCTGGTAAAGATGGCGTAATTGATTTTCGTGTTATAGTTATGGATGGTGCTGTTGATTCTCCCACTAAAGATTTTTGACTCAAGGATTCTCTTGATGACTTCGAGCCTTTATTTATGGGCTCGATAGCCGTCTTTTGTTCAACTTTATTAGTAGTTGTTACGCCCAATCTAGTAAACTCTTTTTTTCTGCATACTTTTTCCTTAATTTTTGTGCATACTTTTTCCTTTAGATTTCTGCAACAAAGAAAAATCGTTCGCTTTCTTTTTCTCTTCCTTCTTCTTCGTTTCCGTTTTCCACCAAAAAATCCATAACCCTCTAGATTATATGCAGTTACGATTCCAAAAATTGAACCAAAAATATCCATAAAGCTGGCGATATATATGATTACATACAGCCCATGAAGACAAAAAATGGGTGGAACTTTGTGAGTAAACGGATTGAAAGCAAGAAAATACGTTAAGCAAATGAAAGCTGCTATCCCTTGCAGCTACAAAATAAACCCAACAAATTGGCTTTTAGTCACTCACCCAATATTTCTTTCCCATATAAAATTTTAAATAACACCTTACCATATTTAATAAATAAAATTGAAGCTGAAATATTCCCGGTCGTATACCTTGGAAAATGGAAGTGAAAATTATGCAAGTCCAGCGTATTTAAAAATTTGTTATGTCTATGCTTTACTTTTCCATTTGAATTTTGTTATACCATACGTCTCTGGTCCATAATGCTCCATTTTAAACCACAAGTATGGGCGTTTGAGAATGAATGCATTTTTAATAGCGTCAAAAGCAAACTTTCTTTGCATCTGCTTATCCCTGATTATTTTCCGTTTTGCGAGCCGCTTTAACCTCCTCCTCTTATTTCTTAGAAGCCCGTCCTCTCCAAAGTGCTTGGCGTAGTGTAGCAGTTCAAGATAAGCTCCCCGTCTTTGCTTCCTCTTGCTTTTATTACTACTTTTTCTCCTTTTCTTGGAGTTTTTACGTTTATGTGACCGCTTACTGCGACTTCTGCTTTGGCGTTGCCTACCCACAGCTTGGCTTCCCCGTTTGCTTTTACTTCGACTTCCATGTCTGTGCCGACGTCTGCTTTTACTTCTGCCCTTGGTTTTATGTTTGCGTCTGCTCCTGTCGTGTTTTTTGCTCCTGCCTCTGCCTATCCCGTAAGTTAGGAAACAAAGTTATACATTAAAAATTAGGCAAAAGCTTTTACGTAATGCACTGTTGTTAACCTTTGCTACTTTTGCGTTTTCTTCTTTTGCTTCCTGATTGTACAGTATCCTCAGATTCAGATTCCATAATACGGAGGGTAAAGTCTCAAAAGTGGAAATGGGAAACTTGTTGATGAAAACAATACAATATGGTTGGTTTTTAAAGACAAATGACAAACTTTGAATTAACCATTGCCTTCCATTGTAATGTTTTTGGATATTACTGGCCATAAAAATGTTGCCAAAGCAAGTCAGTAGTAGAATTAAAGGTTAGCTTTTGTAAATGGAGTACATCATGGATTACATATCCAAAGAGGTGTAATAATGACAATTTGATCACATCCCAATGCTTGAATGATTGTCTTACGGTGGTAAATGAAAAACCGTAAATAGGTGTATTAATTTAATTAATCAAAAATGTATGGTTTCCAACATTTATTCAAAAATACAACTTCACTATATCTTCATCATTTATCATATTTATGATATATTGGAAGAAGTCTCTTAAAAATCTTGATTACTGATTACAACTCGCCTACCAAAATTAATTTAAAAACACAATGATTCTCATACCACCGATACAAACTTAATATTTAATAGCTAGAGTACCGTTAACTTAAGTTTCATATAAGATTAACTGTATTCCATTTGCTACCCTTGTAAAACAATGTTTGCTTACTGTGCTTCTTCTCATTATGTGGTTTTTTCTTCCAACGCCTGAGCAAAAAGTGTGCCCCTTTCTCACCAATCATAATGGTCGACGCTTGAGTATTAGTTGTAACTATCACAGGTTGAATAGATGCATCCATAACGCGAAGGTTTTTAGTTCCAAAAACTCTTAGTTCAGTATCCACCACACTTCCCATTGCAGCTGTACAGCAAGCATGATGGAGACTTACAGAATATCGCCTAATAAAACACTTCCAATAGTCATCTGAGCGAATTTCGAGATGTTCACAGCCAGGTAGTTTCCGATCAGTAAATCTGGCACCGAGCTCAAGCCCCATTGCTGTCGTATTCTCCATGAGAATCACTGATTTTTTAACACCTTCCAACAAAACCTGCAAGTCCCTTTCGCCAGGATCTCCAAGATAGTTAGGGTCAATTATGGGAGCATCATATGGACTGCTGCCTCCCAGCTTTATGTAACCTCGAGCAAAGGGTCGAGCTCCACTGACAATCACATGATTTGCGTCTATCCCTTCAGCATTTGAATAGTATTTTCGCAGCTCGTCTTCTTTTAAACTGAATGCTTTACTCAAGTAGTAGGGAGCGTTACGGAATATTGTAAATGAATAGAGAAAAAGTTGAAGGTCAGGCCAGTCTCCTTCTCCTCGCATTTTTGCTTGCTCAGACGAAATTATGCCATTTGCTTCACATCCGGTGGAAGTTAGTACCCCACGTCCTAGAGTGAACCATTTTACAAATGAAGAGGGAGTGACGTCACGTTCCAGGTATGTGGATCTGGGCTTATTCAAAAAGAATGGGCTTAGGTAGACACCAATGTGGTCTTGAAGATTGCTGCCCACTGGGAGATCCGAAACCACAGGAATCTATTGCAAAAAAAAAACTTTTAAAAAGTGATACCGCGATACAGTAATTGCTCATTTTGGAAGCAAATACGTACGTTGTGTTCTTCTAAATGACTCCTGAGTCCGATTCCGGAAAGCATCAGTAGTTTGGGTGTGTTAATGGCCCCGGCACTAATTATTACTTCCTTTGATGCGAATGCAGTTAGTGTCTTACCATGCCTGTCAAACTCCACCCCGTACGCTACGTTACCATCTCTAAATAAAATCTGTAAAAGAATTTGGATGTTAAACAAGATGCCATAAGCATGCAAGCGTCGAGAAAATACCGCATTTGTGCTTTTAAATATGTATATGACGTACCTTGTTAACATGCGAAAATTTTAGAATTGTTAGCGTTGAAAGCGTCCTAATTGGCTCGATAAATGCTTTATAAGTAGCTTGTCGCTGACCATTTCGAATGGGATAGCGAATAACATCAAAACCTATTTTGTAGAGACACTTCTTAAAATATTGACAATCAACAATGGCTTTATAACATGAAATAATGGTTTTAAAACTGTATATGTTACCTTCCACAAATGGGGCATTCAAGTCGACATTAGGATATCCTAGCTCTTCACCGGCTCGGACAAATTCTGAAGCTACGCCAATATGATCTGGCGCCTCAACACGAAGGTCCCCTCTGTAACCGTGATTGACTGGGAATGCAAATTATGGGTGTTTTTAGTAATTAAGCTGTAATAGTTGTAGTTAGCAAGGAATAGTCAAACTTTCTATACTCACCATTATCACCAGGTATCTCGTAATCTTCATAACTTCTAAAATGGGGTAAAGCTCCTTCCCAACTCCACTCAGGATCTCCAGTAAGATTTGCCCAGTTATCAAAATCCTTTCTGTGTCCCCTCAAATGAATCATTAAATTAAGTGCCCCTGTTCCGCCAAGAGTTTTTCCTGCACTCCAACTGGACCGCTGTGATACGACATATTAGCTTACACACATAAACATGCCCTTTAAATATTTGATTTCCTGAATAAATTTAATCTTATTGCCATCAACCTGATTCACTGAATTTAAAGATGCATATTTCTGAGGCACTGTTCTATGCATCCAATCTGTTTCTGGATAATTTATGAGGAACAAGCCAAACAAAGGTATAAATTGTAGAGGATGCATTTCACCTCCAGCCTCCAACAAAAGGACATTAAAGTTGTTTCGAGCCAAACGATTGGCAACAACTGCACCAGCACTTCCAGCACCAACTACAAGTAAACGCATGTATCATGATAGTTTTATCAGGTAGCTTGATCGTAAATTATGAATATAGAAGATCTCACCAACAATGAAGTCGTATGTTTTCTGCTCTTTGAAATTTGTAAACTCATTTTCGTCCTGGAGGCGGTCCCCTTTTTGCCAAAAGCTTAAAATTGTAGCTAATGACTGGAGAGTCCAATACAAAATATTAATGAAAATTGGTTGGATAAATGGTGTTGCAAGGGAGGTAATCCCTTCAATCGCCAATTCTACGACCATCTTTCAAAATTTACTTGGTGCTTTAATTTTTAGTACAGCAGAATTCTTAACGTAGCTGGCTAATTTGCCAGGTCGCCTTCCATTTTTACACTACGATGCAATGTTTGCTTAAATCACAAACTTTTGGCAAAAAAAATTCTAGTAGGTAATATACCAAGAAAAACATAAAACATGTATTTTTGCAAACTATAATTTATCTTTTTTCTCATGTATAATCACGTTGTTCCTATAAAACTACATACGCATGTAAATATCTAACTAAGCTTAATTTAATGCTTATTCACCTTGATAATTTGTTTTGTTCCATACGATTGATTAGATAGCCATATGAAAGACACTACCAGTTTATTTAGTTAGGTAAATTTTATTTGTTGAGCCAAATGTTGCTAATTGGGTTGCATCCCACGTAATTATAAAGAAATAAAATACTAGCGACAACTAACAACCATAATTGTATTTGGCTACGTATGTACTTTCTGTAACATAAATTGAGTTAGCTGGCTATCTTTAACAGGTAAACCGTTCTTTAAAACGTTCATCTCTACAGATCCTTTTAATTGTCAGTTGTCAGGATTTTTACGGCTTAGCATTTTGTACAAGTAAATAATTGAAGTTGCATACCTATTAACTTGGCACTTGACTCCTTACGGAGTTCTATGATTTTAGCTTATCAAATAAGGTAACCTTCCAAGAATTTCAATTAGGGTGACTAGACAGAGCCTTAATTTTCTGCCATCATATACAGTCAACTCGACAAAAAATGGAGATTTGGTGATTCCGATTTTTAAAAGAAGAAATCAAAATACCTATGATCAGTCGATGTAATATTACTTTTAATCTATATGAGCTAGTGTTGTATAAACACTTGGTTATTGCTTTAAAATCGCCTACTCAATTGTTAAGTTGATGATTTTAATACCAGACTTTTTGCATTTCTACAAGGTATGATTTTGTCTCTGAATTGAGCCCAATAGTTCTAATTGGGTTGCATTTCATGTAATTATATGAAAACATGAAATGTCAGCCACAACATATAATTGTAAATAATTTTTATAAGAGTACATCACAAGTTTAATTAAAAGGTCATTTTTTATAGGGAAATAACTTTTTTTTAGTTTCTGTAATTGATTTATTTGTCAGATGTCAGTATTTTTATGACTACGTATTAATTAACGACACATGCTGTTTAGTTATCTGCATGCTTACTTTTGCTGGTACTATGATTTTAGTTCATCGATATAACCTTCCACGATCAAGCATTGGTGTGTAATTGACTTCAAGCATTCAGCCAAGTAAACGCTATGTTTAGTTTAGACAAATTTGACACGTGTTTGCTTAAGTTTTTATACCTGTGATACCTTTATAGGTATTATTCAATCCAACGTAACTAGTCCTTAGAGAGGTGTTATTCAATTAATAAAAGATCTCTAAATAAATAAATAACCGTCCTCAAGTATAAGTTGAATGTTTTCTTAGATCTCACGAAAATTGACCTAAAACACTAAAATACAGTTTACATCATACGACAATGCAGAACCAAATTATATTAATAAGCATACAAATGTGGATTCCATACATTTAATTCTAATTAAGGTTTATCTATCTATCTACTTTCTTTGTAACGAAGTTAAAATAGCAGCCAGCTACATTAATGATTAAATCACGTTCCAAGGGTCTCCTTAGGTATTGAAAAATCAGAGGACACAGATACCAACAATTAGTAGCAGGCAGATGTTGTGTTGTAATAATTATTATCTCAACTCTGAAAAATCGAATTTTCACATGATAAATAATATAATACTAAGCTATTCAAATAAAATGAAATAATTTTACATTTAAACACTCACTTACTGCTGCCTGAAAACTATTTTAAACACATTCCAACCCTGGAATTAATAAATTGCACAAAGCAGGTTAGATCACATGCCTTATCTCATTCAGATAAAAGTTTTATTTCTAGAACATTGAGGACAAATATATTGCGTAACGTTTTGTTCATTTATTACCTGTTGTGTCGTAAGTCTACTGAAGCTTTTTTTCGATTGTTACAATGATTTCATAACCAAGCTTTAAAAGTTTATTGAAAAAGTTTTAGAGTTACACTGAGATCCTCTTCTACCTTTGCCATTCATCGATAATGATTTTCCCATCATACAAAACACTATCTAATTTACAGGTTACAACATTGTGCAAAAGCAAAATTTATTATTAATTTTTCCATTCTATACTGCAAAGGAAGAAGCAGGCTCTGGTTATGATCTTTAAGAAGCTACTTCATATTTTTGCCATTTCAATCCCAAAATCTGGAGCATTAAGTTCTTGACTGACCAATATCTGATTTATTAATACGTTAACTTTACTCACAAAATTTTCACGTGTACGATTTTCATAACTTCAAGGGTACGTGTGACTTTACAACAATATTATGCACACAATACAATAAAATTTGCACATTTAAATGGTTCGATATCATCTCATGTACAGGTACATATGCGGGAAATCCATTCCATGTGATATCGGACATCACATAAAATAGCATCCGAAAATTAAGTTTTATTGCTTTATAAAAATGTAAAACGCGTATATACAATACAGTGCATCATCCATGTTTCCCGTTCTGTACATCTTAATGCAAGCCACAAATTGAATCTTTATTATTTATTCTACTCGTCACCGACCTAGAAAATACAAGGGAACTTTTGTTTATTTGAAACTGATTGTTTAAAGACAATGCAAAGAGTTGCACATACGTTTGCTTATTTTAATATAAGAGTAGAGTAGAGTAGCCCTGGATTTAAAATTCCTGGAGATATTTATTATTCCTATGATTATGATTGTTACATCAAAACCCAATTCATTACCTTACTTATATTGCAAAAAGTTAGATAGTTGTAGAGGAACTTTGTGAGGGTACGAATTTAGACACTGAGCTCAGAAATTCCTATCTTTCTATTTGTCACAATTTACAAGCACTTCAAAAAATAGGTCGCTTTTGCAAAATTCTAGGGCTTCATACGAAGATTTATCTTTATGATCTTTTGCAAAGAAGATGCTTTAAAGGGCAAACGAATAGTCTAACCCATTACATTTATATTGGTGTGCATAAATGCTAAACTAAACCACGTGAATATGCATTTGCATTGGTGAGCATGTCAAATGTTTGCAAAATATGCTTCCAATTATAATATACCTACTACAGACGCTTTTGACGCTGTTTTATAAACAGGGTATTATATTATTGCAAAACAGTCAAAATGGTTTTTGCAAATCTTGATACGATCATCTTTATAAATTGTAATGCCTTTTTGGATACGGAATTGTCTGTGCAAGTTCATTTTGCAAACAAAAATGTATGTGTACACTGTACTGATTTTATATAAGATGCAACGTAAAACAGAAAAGCGGATTCATAATCGTGTTGCTGTCGTATAACGAGGGAAGCAAGTAAGAGTTTACGATGTTGTTCAAACAACATGTTCCATTTGAGTTCTTTCATTTCTACAACTGATTTTACAGCTCTTCGCAATAGTTGTCTGTGCTTCCCAAGTAATTTGTGGTGTTATTAACCTTATATATACAACAGTACATTACTGTAGTTTAGTTATGCACTTATCAGAATCAGAATATATATTGCATATGATTAATTTGTCATAATTAATTTACTTTTCTTTTATAAGATTTTTTCTGATTATCAGCAGAACCAGTCTTATGAATTTTTGTCTGCACGGATCATGTGAAGCAATAAATAAATAATTTTTTCAATCAAATAAACAAATCGCATCGATCAATAAGCAAAACAAAGTTTAAAAAGCAAGTTGCACCAATTTTATTGTATACAGGAAAAATAAGCAGTATACATGGTATTATTTAACTAATAGTAGATAGCCAGACCCTGAAATATATAGTATAAATAAATACCTAAGTATATATAGTATAAATAAGTTCATTGAACAATTCAAACCCAGAAACATTATCTACATACATTAGGTACATATTGTACTTTAATGAATGCTGAATACGAATAATTGTACAAAAACGTATTGAGACTATTTATATACTAGTAGACCTGTTGATTCTTTTTGTTAAATCACAAACAAACTATAATTACATTATCAATCAACACTATGCAAGAGCTACCAAGGTCATTTGTACGTTTGTCAACCTAAACCTTGGACTTAAAAGATTCTTGTCGTAATCAATCGCACAAAACACACGGTATAACGTTATGTTATAAACCTATCGAAAAGGTATAAAATAAATTTACATGTTCCAAATGCTCGTATTCCAATCAACTTTGTCTTTCATTATAAATAATGCACCCATCTTTTTAATTGTAGTAATAATGAAATTATGCACTCATCATAACATGCATAAGAAATTTTATATAGAGCAAGACTTTCCTTATTTGTCCAGGCAAGCGAGTAATGAATGTTGTCGAGTCAGTTTAGTATTACGTGACCTTCGTCGGTCAAAAACATCAAACTGCATCTGATGCAATGTTTACTTATTATGTACTTGTCAGTTCCTTTCCAAAGCACTGCTACCATATACAACTTTTATAAATAACATTACTGATTACTAATTTTTGGATGCATTCTGCTTTCATGCTAAAGAGAAACTGAATACGATGTTTTGTGTGTTGTCCTTGGAAAACGAGACGCAAACATAGCCTTTTTTATGTCTACCGTCTGCCTGTTTCATCAAATAAATATCAAAACAAACTTCAGTACGTAATACTTGTTTCTTCCGCCAATCATGATGCATATTTTTATCTGTCTATTATAAATTAGAATAATAGTTTGACATTTTTATTAAGCTTTTTACTTTATACAAGGTTAATACCCTATCATTACAACAACTGCATCAAGTAAAATTGTACAGACGTTCAGAGGTCAATATATATAATGTTATAAGATGGCATGTTTATTCTAGACCTACCATACCATTGTACCTATGTATCTGCATAAATCCATATGAACTTCCACGATTGACGTCAAGAAAAGTATGTAAATAGCAATCTGAATGGTACATGTTGTCTTTGCGATCCTCGTTGAAGACTATCCCAAACAGATGCAGTGTATTCTTAATTGCATCCATAATGCCAATCGAGCATCTTTTTTAAACATTTACATCATCTCATCTTAAACATAAAATGATTTGGAGATGAATGTCACTGGGGAGTGAACACAATTTCATACAATCTCCTTCCAAAACTTAAGTGACGTTCTTGTGCAAAAATAAATGGCAGTGTAGAAATAACAAAAGCCACCCAAAGCTATTACAAATTGGTGAAAGGTGTATATGCTTTTACTCAATATTGCTAATGATGTAACGTGAGCTATACCAAACTGGAGTCTATATAACTCTTGTAAGTGTATCCAAAAGTTATCCATTTCTACTTAAAAACAATACCCGGTTTACACAGTGTGTTTTTTACATATGTATTGTACCCACGCTTTTATTGTAAACTGGTACATGGTAATGTTTACACCTATTATGTACAATATGTACATACCTAAAGGGAGTGTGAGTCTACGTTCTTTTCCAATAGAAATAGAACTCTTTCTCTCCCGTAATCAACATAACAACATAACATGAGCGTCTCTTCTCCGCTACTGCTTACGGCTTACGTTTTGACCTTGAATTGGCGAAAAAATTTCTGCACAGCTTTGCAAACTTCTTCGGGAATAGACACTATGTATTATTGCATGGAAGGATGGATAAATATGTGGTAGATGTATGGTAATAAAAGCATGTAGGCTCTTGACTTTTCGCACTAATGTATCAATTCTGTATGTACGATACAAACATACATTCCGTTTTTGTTTTGCTATTACTATTATTATTTTTGTGGGTTGATGATAGAAAAGCGTGTGTAACATGTTATATTTGTTTTATTACGAAGTGTGCTTTCCTTCCAGAAAGGATGTGTCGTGTGTGTAAAAAGGCGTGTACAAGAGATATTTGTTGAATCTAAGGAAATTGTGCGTGATCTTTATTTAAAGTAAATTTTATTGCATATTAGCTGAGTGTGGCTGTAATCGTATTTATACCCTCGAATTCTCAATGAACTTGTCAATATATTCGCAAGGTGGCAATTATCAACTTTGATAAATGTCAATTTTTTGCAAGCTTTTTACAAATTGTATTACCAAAATGTGATAGAATAATTTACATTTCATACTAATTAGCAAAGGAAGGAAGAGCTGAAATTGTCATGCGGTGGAGATTGCTTGTGGTTTAAGCTGCACGTGTTAAGTTATGTGCAATTTGTATATTAAAGACAAATGTATTTATAAGAAATTATTTGTTTTGTATATTGGCACTTTACAATGATCTCTCAAGAACAATCAAGCATAAACCTTGGAATTGTGAGTTATTGTTATTATGAAAGAGATGAGTAAAGAATATTGTGAAATGGGAACGGATTACAGTGATATTGAAAAAACGTAGACATTTTAAAGTGTCTTCATCAATGTCTGGCCTGTAGAACACTAACACATAAGGCAATAGCAAAAGACAACCTTTGAGGAAAAGTAGGCAATAGTCTGTATATTTCATTTAGTATTGGTTGTGTCAAGTGACCAACGGAGAAATGACAGGAGGTGAGGACAGTCAGCAACAACAGGATTCTGGCGTAGCGTCCTCATTATTTAAAGCGGCAACAGTGTCAAAAGCATCCTCAACCTCTGGTGTGCCTTCTTCTGGTGATTTACGTGGTCATCTCGATAGAGATGCTAAACTTGGCGAGGGTGGAAATGAAAGATGCATTATACAGATTGAAGATCACATATGCCAAAGGTGTAACGCCGGGGGCGGTAGATGCCATGAAAAAAGAACTGCTGGCGTGTATAATATGGGAAAGAATAGTGAAAATATCTTTTACAACCTTGGTAATGACAATGATGGTGTTGATGTCAATAGTCAAAGTCAAGGTCAGCACTGTAGAGAAAGTGTTCGCTGGAATGTTGAAGGCTGCGCCGACAAGAGTGGGAACAGAGATGACTTTAATATGAGTGGTCAATTGAATCCCATATTGATACCAAGTGTAAGGAAATTATAATAAAAACGACTAGTATAACTAAGATGTTAGATGTATGATATGTATTAGTTGTTTTTTAATGCTTGTTTCAGATTATCAACCACATTGCAAGTTATCTCTCATGCACGGATCTCAAACGATGCCGACTCTTGAATAGTTTTTGGTATGATGAATGTTCAAAGTTCCTTCGCCAGAAGGGCTTAATAAAACTAACGTCAAAAACCAAGATAGTGCACTTCACCTCACAATTCCATAAGAAACCAAAATTTTGTCAGAATTTTTATTTTGAAATTGTAAAGGGGATAGAGGCAGATAAGTTCTTAGATAAGTTTGGGCCATACATTACGTACCTTAAATTAGATTTTTCAAAGTCTACCGGATATCATTTGAGTGCTGAGGAGTTTCACGAATTAGTATTTATAAAACTACCAAAATTGGAGGAACTCTCTTTAGTGGGATGTATAGCAGAAGAGGATCATTTTTTACCAGAAGACAAAAGAACACTAATAATAAAAAGTCATAACAGTAGCAATAATAGTAGTGTTTCCATTTCTAGTTTCTGTAAAGCAAATAATTTTAGCAATAGTAATTATATAAAGGCAGAAACGCACGTGCCTCCTCCTCTTCCACGCCCAGCTTTACCATTGTTAAAACGGTTAGAAATTTATTTATACAATTCTTCGGGCAAGAATGTTTCCAAACATCAATTTCTCATAGAGCTACTAAGTTGTGTTCCCAACATGGAAAAAATATCAGTTCCTAAAGTTCCACGCATGTTATCATTTGGAATGCCATTGCTACATACACTCATTACAAGTGAGGACCTTCATTTTCGCAAACTTCAACACTTGGACATGGACATCGCTTTATATAATGGATCCATTGATGTTCTCAAGTCTAAAGGGTATCCCTTGAAGTATTTAAATGCAGAAATAAACTCTACAGTATCCGGGGAATCACTACATTCGCTTCTGAAAACTTATGGAAAGACGTTGGTAGCCTTACAACTAAAGTTTCCGAGGTCACCTGTAGCGTCCTCCGAATTTATGTCTTCTACAAGCTTTAAAGCTTTAAAATCAATCACGCTTCACGGATACAAAGGCTCATTGAAATTTTTAGAAGATTTGGCTGATCTTCAAGCTTTTGGTCTGATTGACAACGCATTTACCGTTGCAATGAGAAGAGACGATTTTATTCAGCCTTTGAAAGCCGAGTTTAATTACAAAATGATATGGACGGATTGGCATGAAGAAGCGTATTGCTTTGACAGTGTAAATAGCAGTGATGCACAGTTATTACGGGTGTTCTCCAAAAATTTCTTGAACCTAAGGTCACTCAACTTGCCCCATTTGAATGACAATGATTTGAGAATCATCTACCAAAATTTTTCCCATAGTTTGCAGGAGTTGACTATGGAAAATTCCTTGTGTAGTGATTATGGGCTTACGGGAATATGCCATGGAATTATTTCTGATTTGGAAGAAATGGGGAAAATCGAGCAGTACCGGACGCAGCTGTTCATTGGAAATTTAAAAAGTACATTAATAATTAATTGACAATGCTCGATGATATTAGGATAAATATAATGAATAATGATTTAAACAAAACTAAATTCTCTTTATTAGGACTGCGGAGGCTTGAGATTCTTACACCAAGTAATGAAATGTCGGATTCGTCTATCTTGTACGGCATAGTCTACTGCCAAAATCTTAAAGTCTTTATTATTCGGAATGCCCCAGTAAGATTTTAAATTTGAAATATATGTGAAGTTTCATATTAGCATAATTTCCATTATATAACACATTAATTCAATAGATTACAGATCGTGGCTTAAGGAGATTAGTAGATATGCTTCAACTGGAAAAGCTGGAGACGACAATGTGTGCCAATATCCGAGGAGCCGGAGTCAAGTATGCTCTTCAGAAGATGAGCAAACGAGAAATGACGTTTTTATGGAATAAGTATCAAAATCGACTGACGAGCGCTTGCATAAACCGTTTCTTAAATGGCAACGCTGCTGTTACATGTACTGCACCGTGAATATCTATTAGTTAAAACAAACTTTATTTTTCAAGATCTGTATTCAAGTCAAAGCTTTATTAGGTAACCAAACTTCTAAAACATAATATATTATGTCTATATTTGTTATAATTAAATCATGAATGTTTATGACAGAACATTTGCTAATAATCATGTTCCAAATATCTATCATTAAAATTTTTATTGTATGTTTATTCAATAGTAAGTATGACTTCTTCAGCATGACTTCCATTCAGAATATATACGTTCGTTTTAACCCCGTTTTTGAGTCCTTGGAATAAAGCACATGGTTCATTGAGATACGATTTTATATTTCATTACAAAAAGACTTTGACGACCAACCACCAACTCTCACCAACCTTCAAAATACATCACAGATAACAAATATGGAAAATATAAAATAGGAGCAACATGGTTACATACATGCAATGCAGGCTAATTTTCTTGTAAAACACTTAATTGTTTATTGCCCTTTTATATTCTGTCTGGGATACAAATTTTGGGGATGGATACTAGAATTACAAACACCTTATTGTTTTAAACCTAACAGTTTTTTGCAAACTATGGCTAGCTATACAGAAGACGCTCATCGAGGTGACACATCGTTACTGGAAGCAATGCTGCTGCCAATACTGGCTGAACACACTCAGCACAGTGCAGACGCTGCAAAGACTTCCGGGAAAAATATTGAAGATGCACAAGATAAGTCCGTATGTAGCGACAGCCTTAACTTTGACCTTAGGAAAATTTTAGAATCAGAGGATGCCGAGCTTTTGGGAAACCCCATAAATGATCACGAATCGCTTATACAACCTACGCTACACAATGACAAAGTTCATTCCAAATCGATGGAGGTTCTATATTCTAGAAATGATAATAATGAAGAATGTGAAAAGCAGCATGCTGACCCAAGTTTACGGACGACCCAGGAAAATGCTGACTCAACCAGTCAATGTGGTACAATGGTACCAGCGTTAAAATCCCAGAATATAGCGTTTACTAAAAACGCAGTCTATCGCTCTTTGATGGAGGAGGCAATGTTTCTGAAATGTTGCAGCAGAGAAATTCTCGAGCTGCTTGAAGATACTAAAATACTTCTTAGTGACTCTGTCAAGGTAAAAAGTGATCATGGATTCAGTCACGTTAGCATTGTCCAAGCTTGGATTTGGGTTTGCAAAGAATCAATAGTCGCATTTGCTTCTGCTGTAAGTAAGGACCGAAAACGACAGAAGAAGCTTCGTTCCTGTTTATCTTCCCTGTTTTCCTTAATCAACACATCTTTCAAACACATTAATTTGGAAATGAAAAATCTGCTCAAAACATATGAGAAAATTGATACAGAGTTTAATTCAATGAATGAAAAATGCTTACAACGATTTTCCAACAATTGGGAAGCAGCCCGAGACTACGAGCTTAACATTTCCGGTTTCAACTTCTTTTACCATCATGTCACCAGCAGCAGCGGTGGTCCCAGTTCGGAGTCTGTTGTAGCCGAATTTGGATTAGTAAGAACTTTAAATGCTATAAACACTCCAAAGAATGAGCAATCTTTCACATCGTCAAAGTTTAGCCTACAAGTTCGTTGGAGTATAGATGGTGTCACGGTTCGCTCTGGAAAAGAAACAAGTGAAAGTAAATGGCTCAAGTTTCAGCGAGTAGACCAAGACCATGATAAAGAAACTCTGCTCAAATTATTTACAAATGCCTTATGCCAGCCTTGTAATAAAGTGAGGAGGCGTTGCGCAATCATCAGCAAAATCTTTGAAGACGCCAGCAGTGATAAAAACGCCAAGACTAGTACTCCAGCTAGCATTCTACAATCTTTGCGAAAATGTAGAGAAATTCTGGACAAACCTAAAAAAGCTTGTACATTTCTTCCAAAGGAGGAGGTGGTTATATTGTATTCCTTGAAATCTGCCAAGGCAGCCTTTGACCTTATTAAATCTATATTAGTTGATGGAATATTTGCCACAAATAATTTATCCAAAATGGTCGCAGAATTTTACGCTCAACGGAAAAAGATACGACAGGGAGACACTAGCCAAATTCCACTGGGAAGGCATGCACAATTTGAAATAGAAATTCAAGATGCAAAGGTCAATATTGATAATATGTATGTGCATTGCTAAATCATCTGCCAAACTTGCAGCACTCTACAAATTATCTTAACACAAATTAATCATATTTTAATCAACTAAAAACCTTCATATCATTATAGATTAAACCGTTATCCAAACATTCGTGAGGCTAAGCAATTGAGAAACAAGCTTCTTCAGAATACTGCTAATTATGATCCCACTAAGGATGAACCTTTTCTGGAGGAATCACCAGTAGAAATGTATTATTAATGACAATATATGTAGTACTAGGACAAAAACCTGAAACATATATCTGTTTGTACTTTAGCTCAGTTTAAATTTTATCTGTTATAGACTTTACAAATGCCCGTCGGAAGTTTTTTCTGCACCATCCACCACAGAACTGATAGAAATGTTTCGGGCATTAATTACAGATCAGCAGACAAACTATCATCCCATTAACCCTGCCTGTTATTTGTACGAAGGTTTTTGTTAATCGACTAGCTACATACATATAGCATGTATATAAAAATGGATTAACGTTAATTCCTGTTCCCTACAACGCAACAGATTTAGCGACCTAGAGCTTGAATACAGAGAAATGATTGC